>QLOH01000888.1:297500-303098 GCA_026901365.1 Sesbania bispinosa
CGCCCCGTGGATCTCTTTGCTTCAGAACAAACAATTAGAGTTAGGCTCAGTCAACTGGAATATGTATTATCGATATAGGGGATCTTTCAATTGAGAAGATTCATCGACCTGAGACGAAGAGAAAGAAAGGTCTATCTATTTTATTTAGTTTTTCAGTTAAACCAATGATTCGTTATTGGAGCAGATAGCAACAACCATCTCATCCGAGAAAAGCCATCTTTTCTCAACAATGTCTTTGTCATTTGATCCAATAGCGTTCCGTTAGAGAGGAACATATTTGATAAATATTGATAACTCTCGGATAGAGTATTAGAACGGAAAAATCCATTAGATAATGAACTATTGGTTCTAAGCCATCTCTGGCGATGAATCAACAATTCGAAATGCTTTTTCTTGCGTATTCTTGATAAACCAGCGTTTATATATAGATGTAGGAAGATCTGTTGGAAAGTAAGAAGCCCCCCTTGATATCTCTTCATCTGGAAAGAATTCTCGATGTGAAAACACAGAGACAAAAGGCTGATCTTTGAATAGGAAAAAGAGTGGATCCGCAGGGTCCCAAATGAATGGCTTATTCGAAAAAACCCTTGTTCTTTGGAAGATCTATCTCGTGTCTGGTACTGCATGGTTCCACCCTGCAAGAACTCCGAATCATTCTCTTGAAGCTCATCCTCTTCATCATAAATGATCCGCTGCCCCGAAATGACCTGACCCAATAGGGAAATCCCAATTCATTGGGCCTTTCGATACAATCAAATAGAAAGTCCCAAGGACGCATATTCTAGGAGCCCAAACTATGTGATTGAATAAATCCTCCTCTATCTGTTGCGGATCGAGGACTCCTTCCCCTTCTTCAAACTCTGATTCATATTGATCATAGAGAAATCTCTGATCAACGATACAATAAGATCCATTTTGAATCATATTTAAGGGATTGCTTGGTTCGGGCCGAAGAAGCAATGTAACTCAATCATTATCAAACTTACTGCAATCTTTTTCTGTACGTGAGGATCCCACCAGAGCGCCTTCTACTTCTAATAGGCCATGAACTAGATCAGAATCATTCTCAACGAGTCCATAAGAAGTAATCCCATTTTTTTCATCAGGTCCGGGTAGAGACCAAAGGTCTTGAGCGACCGATCCAGCAGAACAACTCAAAAGATAAAGAAGTATCGTTAATTTCTTCATGCTCGTTCCAAGTTCGAAATACCATTTGTACAAATAGGAATCCCCCTCGTTACATGATTTCTTCTTCATATAGATAGATATAGGATCTATGGAGCAATTACTTAGAAGTACATTTTGTGAAACAGCCCTTCCTATCTGATAGAAAAGGATCCCATGATCCTGAACCGATCTTACCTGAGATCGCAAATCCCAAGTTTGTCTATGAAGAGCAGATCTAATTATATTAGTGTCTATAATGGATTTCTTTTGTATAATACTAATCGATAGGGCCTCATTGGTAAGTGCTACAAGATCTCGTACATTGGAACCCATAATTATGGACCCGAATCCATTAGTATGGAACATTTTCTTTTCCAAGTGAAATCCCCTAGTATATGAAGAGTGAAAAAGTGCTTTTGTTGTTGTGGAATAAGAAGCCTTCGTATCTTAATGCATGTATTTAATTTATTCGGAGCTATTAGAGCGGGATCTACTTTTTGGGGAATATGAGTCGAAGCAATAACAAGAATATTTCTAGTGGAACATCTTTCACAATCCCTGGAGAGATAGTTCACTAATAGACCGAGGGATAAGTAATTCGACTCATTCACATCCAGATCATGAATGTTTGGAATCCATATTATGCAAGGAGACATTGCTTTTGCTAATTCGAATTGAAGGGGTGATATAAAATCGGTCTATTTCCGGCATCATATCCATAGTGTAACGCATTCATCATAGTTAGAAGCTCCCAGCTCCGTATCAAGGTCACAGTCGATATCGTCACTATCATCAATATCGTCCTATCATCAATAAGAAAACCCTTAGGCTTGTTATCCAGGAACTTGTTCAGAAAGTACTGTAATGAAAGGAAACATAGGAGTTTGTCGCTAGGTATTTGACCAAATAGGATTGTCCAGTTCCTATAGAACCTATCACTAAATACCCCCTAGGGGGGTTAGGGCTAAGCGGAGCGAAAAGGGTTTCCATGAGATGGGAAATGTAAAACTATTAGCCACACAACAGGGTTTGTGAATAAGTGATTGTCTGATAATGAGCAAGGAATATCCGTCTTTCTGCTAAACAGGATGTATTGAACTCATAATTCATTAGATACTTTTTATGAATGTCAACTAAGTATCGTAAGTAAATTGTTCCCGGTTGTTCAATCATTTGATAACCAGAGTTATTCTTTGATAAATAATCACTATGAGTCAGACTCAATAGAATTTGATCAATCCTTTTTCTGTCGTTAAGGTAGAGAACTGAACCAAGAATTCTCTTTCTTTATCATCAATCGAATCATTGTTCGAGACCCAGGATTCTATTTGATCATCAATCCAATCACCATTCACGTTTTTATTTTTCTTATCAAGGAATAGATCGCTTTACTTGTATGACTTAAGATGTCTCGTATTTCTCGAAAAAGCGATTCGATTGATGGGATTTGGTATGATACTTATGAGATCGATGAGATTCAAATATTTCTTCTTAGAACGTATTGATTTGGACCCCATAAGCGGGACCACCACCCCATAGCATGTGCCGCCAGAAGCAGAACCCCGTATCTCTTCTAGAGAATTTCCTAATTGTTCCAGAGCAACCAGAAAGATTCTGTTCAGAGTAGGATACCTATCCAGAAGTTTTTGCAACTCAATCATGTATGATGGAATCATCAAAGATTTGACCTTTTCGAACTCTGTCTGTAACTCACTATAGACTCGAGAAACAAAGAGAAGATGTGTACGAACGAGATATCCCAGCAACAAGAAGAAGGAAAAGGATTGAATAGAGGAACTCCCGAACATTTAGAGCGATCTTAGATGTGTCGGATATCAATGGTGACTCATTATTTCGATGAAGAATTTCTTCGGACAGAAGAAGATTATGTAAACACTTACTCGAATCTCACTTATCAGATTCCATTGTGAAAGACACAATTTTTTCTGAAGAATTCGCCATGATATTATCTGATCCATGCATAATATCATGAAAAATGGATACAAATTTTTGGCTGCTACTTAGTATTGGCAATAGGTCTGAAAAAGTATCTAAAATAGGAAATTTAGATATTTGTACCCTGTCGAGGTAAGGAACCATGGTATATATGTTTGGAATAGATTCCATTTTGAGAGAGTTGAAAAAGCACTATCTCGTTGAAAGGTTCTATTCATCTGCCTTTCTCAGGCATTTTTTTAGACAAGGACTCCATTTTTCCTCTTTTCGATGGTAATATTTCTCAAGAACATGGAGTGTGAATCAACCCATGTTTGAATTGAAATTGAGATACTGATGCAGTTCTTCCCTTCTGAATCGGTAGATTCATATCGGAAAGAGGTTGACAATAAGTTCTTTCAAATTGACTATTTGTCCTCGTTAGAGGTGTTCCAGAAATGTCTGCGATCGAGTAATAGCTCTACGAACGAATGGATCGGATCCAATTCGAAAATGGAAAGATTTGTACAAGTTATACCCTTCGTCACCACTTTGCGGAAAATCGTTAGATATCAATATGTTAGATACCTGTGACTCGATTGGTGAAATAGTATCTCTCTCAAAAGAGCATGTTTTTTTTACCGCCGCACAAGAAAATAGTTTGTTGTGAATGAACAAGATATCGATGAATTGTCCATACGTAAAATCATAATTATTGATACAGGCCTTTTCCACATAAAAGGGAATCTTTTGTTACAATAGAAGCAGAAGTGATATCGATTATTCAAGAATCGAAGTCGATTTGCTTTATAAAAAGAGGATATCAATGAACTTCTATGAAATGGTTTCACGGGGATTCAGCCAATTATCTTGATCGTGGGATATCATTGAGAAATAGGAATCCATGTTATCAAAAGATTTCCTGCGATTCTTTCTAGTATGGAATGAGTCAATCATCCACTTTGGTATCTTATTGAACAAAAATGGTGATATTGTTCCTCCATTGATCAAGAATTTCGATTTTTTGAGAAGTATCATGGTCATCCAATAAGAAGGGTTTCCATTTTTTCAAATGAACGATTTGAAGACCTATTGATTCTAACAACTGATTACAGAGTGGATCATTCGGACCTTTCAATTCATAGATGTGGATCTCGGACCTATGAATGGGGATACTCCCGAAACTCACAAAGAAAAAAGGAAGAAATGAGTTAGATAAAAAGAGAACAAACTTGGACAAAAAGAAACAAAGTGACTTAGACAAATTTTTTTTGTCGATAACCTCAGACCAATCAATCGAATATTGATTAATACGTAATCGATCGAACACTACTTGAAAACGGCTATTCTGCTCAGAAATGAAATGGTCCAAATGTTCCTGGAATTTCTTGCTCCCATTGGACCATTTGTATCTATATGCATTAGGATCCCGATTCATGGATCTCTCGGTTCGAGAAATCAAAATAAGAGGATCGAACCATTTCTTCTGACTCTTTTTCAAATTTGAGAAATGTTGGTTGATCGTGTATTTCATTATAGTTCTATGATTCAGAGTATCATTTTCTATTTGATACCTTTGAATTCCATATTCGAAGTTGCGATCGAATCGATTCATTAAAAAGAATCGATTCAATACATTTCTTATGTACCCATAGGTGCTATATTGGATTTGAATCAGATTTCGGATCAATCTATATTGATTGACTTCCTCCATTATGTTGTTGCTAGTAAATACCACTCTTTTTGGTTTTGGATCTTCCAAATCATTCCCGCAAGAGGTCCGGACCCATTTTTTTATGATCCTTCGATAAAAAGATTCATTCTCTTCATAAAAAAGAGGAGGTAGAACCAATAAAGATTTATTTTTCGACTCATCCCTGTAGTTGAATACCTCATTCAAGAATTGTTTTTGATCCAATCCGAAGGAATCAATAGAAAAGGCAAATCCCTTATGATACACCAGATCCGGCTCGGTTATTGATAGAGTGAATAGATCTGCCATTTCTTGAAATCTCTCTTCTGATTCAAAATCGTGTGTGTAACGTGTATCCCCCTCTGTTCCGGTCATGGAATAGATGAAATAAACCAAAAAATGGATTTTTGTTCAAGAATGAAATCTTATTGGAACTGTCCAGTTCATCCTTCGGAACCATATCCCATCCCGGATCTGATGAAATAGGATGAATTGAGACGGTATTTTGTAAATACATAATTATCTTGAATATATTCACTATTTCTTTATTTTCCGATCGCCTGGAAAGAACAAAAGAAACATCTTGTTCTTTCTTCAACAATTTCTGATCTCTAGTGGACCTCTCAGTAGGATTCGAACCCAGATGAAGTTCTGACCATCTGTCAGAGAAAAAAGAACGATTGGCTTTTGTAGGATTCCCAACAAATTCTTCGATTTCTTCCGGAAGCAGATGATTATTCATCTGCTTCTCACGTTCCATGAATAGTCGGCACATTGAGGAATATCCAGAAAGGCATTTAGGG
>QLOH01000889.1:0-301104 GCA_026901365.1 Sesbania bispinosa
ATGCGAATGACTGCATCCCAATGACCAGCACAAGGAGAATTAAGAAACTGACTTACCACACTAACTGCAAAAGAGATGTCTGGACGAGTGACGGTGAGGTAGTTCAGTTTTCCAACCAGTCTCCTGTATCTCTCAGGATCTAAAAGTGGCTCCCCCTGACCTGGTAGAAGTTTAGCATTTGGATCCATAGGTGTGTCGACGGACTTGGAATTCATTAGCCCGGTCTCCTCTAAAATATCCAATGCATACTTTCTCTGGGAAATTACAATTCCATTCTTGGATTGTGCTACCTCAATCCCCAAGAAGTATCTCAGTCTGCCAAGGTCTTTAGTCTGAAAATGATGACAAAGGTGTTGTTTTATCTGTGAAATGCCATGGTGATCCCTACCTGTAATGACAATGTCGTCAACATACACTACCAAGTAGATACACCCAGCAGCTGAATGGCGATAAAACACAGAATGGTCAGCCTCACTCCGAGTCATACCAAACTGCTGGACTACTGTACTGAATCTACCAAACCAAGCCCTGGGAGACTGCTTAAGACCGTATAAAGACTTGCGGAGACGACACACTAAGCCTGAAGACTCCCCCTGAGCAACAAAACCAGGAGGTTGCTCCATATAAACTTCCTCCAACAAGTCACCATGAAGGAAGGCATTTTTGACATCTAACTGATAGAGGGGCCAATGACGAATAGCAGCCATGGCTAAAAATAATCTGACAGAAGCCATCTTGGCGACGGGAGAAAAAAGTGTCACCGTAGTCTAACCCGAATATCTGAGTATAACCTTTGGCGACTAATCGAGCTTTGAGCCGATCAATTGTGCCATCAGGGCCAACTTTCACTGTGAAGATCCACCGACAACCAACAACAGATTTCCCAGGAGGCAAAGGAACGAGATCCCAAGTACCACTGTTCTGAAGAGCACACATCTCATCAATCATAGCTTGTCTCCAACCAGGGTGGGCTAAGGCATCACCTGCAGTTTTAGGAATAGACACAGAGGAAATGGAAGAGAGACAAGTATAATGGGATGGGGATAACCTGTGATAACTCAGAGTGACATAATGAGGTGAAGGATTACGAGTGGAGCGTATACCTTTACGAAGTGCAATAGGGAGATCAGACTCAGGAGGTGGGGCCGAAGGGGCCGGAGGAGGTGGGACCGGAGGAGACGGAGGAGTTGGCTCCGGAGGAGAGTCAATAGGTGGCCCGTCTGGAAGGCGTGGAGGTTGCCGACGATGATAAACCTGTAGAGGTGGCTGAGGTGGTGGATCTCCCTGCACAACGGGCATGTCTGAGGGATCAAAGACAAAAGGGGTGGTGGTGGATACTAAGTCAGACCCAGAGGTTAAGGAACTAGACTCAAAGTAGAGAGAAGACTCAAAGAACGTGACATCAGCTGAAATGAGAACCGGCGCGTGAGAGCGCGTCGCTGCTCCGATGGACACGATTCCGGCGGCGTTGGACTCGGATTGACGGCGCGAGTCCGACGGTGGTGGCCCCGGTTGGATTCACGGCGGGCGGCGGCGGCAGCGGCGGAAAAGAGAGAAAAAGTGCCGGAAAAATAACACGGCAACACGGGCAGACCGGAAACCGGAATGAGACACGGTTTCCGGAAAAAAATTTGACACCAATGGACAGTGGGTCCACTGGGAAGGCACGGACTAGGGTTATCTCTCGTTAGGCTCTAGATACCATGTTGAGATGAAGAGAAAACGAGAGACATATGATAGAATCCGTGTGTCTAGAATACACAGCGGAAAATAATATATATACACATAAGTGTATTTACAAATATACATAGTGATAGGCCCAAGCCCATATCTATCATATGATATACTAACAATAACAATCTAACAGATTCCTTTCTTCAGTCTCTCATCCCATCAAGGTAGTGAGGTGTTCTGAATTAAATTTACTTTTGAAGCACCGAATAAGTATCTCTCACAAGCTAATAATGTACATTAGTAACTGTGTTTATGGCATGATATCCTTGGTCTGACGCATTTTGTCATCATGGAAGCGTACTGAAAACATGAATTAATTTGATTTTCTGACTTCAATGTGTTTTCCGGAAGCAGACATTTGTCATTAGCAGAATGCAGAAGTATTCTAAGGAAGGATTACAACGTACAGACAAGAGAATTGGTCTCATGAATGAAATTTTGGCTGCTATGGACACTGTAAAGTATGTCTTTTGCCAAGAATGATTACCTTTATGCTTTATATAATTATATTATTTTTACTTATATAAAATTTTAAGTTCTAACAGTTTTTGCTGTTGATTATGTGGACATCGTTTAGATGTTATGCATGGGAGAGTAGTTTCCAGTCTAAAGTACAGAGTGTCCGAGATGATGAACTATCATGGTTTCGAAAAGCATCATTACTTGGAGCGGTATGGAATGAAAACATTTTAACATATTTGTGTTCCAATCATTATTTTTTTTTGCAGTGTATTTGTTTTTGTTTCCATGAATATATCAGTTTTCGTTTCCCTAAAGAAACCAATTTCTACATTGCATGCATGTTCTTAGAATTCACCTAACCTCAGGTTGTACTTCTGTAGTTCTGTGGCTCTATATAAAATACCTGTAAGAATCAACTGCACATCCACAACATAGTTCCAATCATTAGGTCATATCCTCTTCTCCCTTGTTTTCTATCTCTAAAAATATCTTCTTCTGGCTCAAAATTTAGATAGAAAAAAAAAATCCTGTGTTTGACCATTACCATAATGGTTTGCGACCTGCCCAATAAATGTTTGACCATTTACAAATATTTGAATGAAGATCCATCACAATATTGAAAGTGACTTGGAATTGTAAGGACGTATGAGGGACAGAGGGGAACCTACTTCTAAACCTTTCCTCCTGCGAAGCTGAACTTCTCAAACATGTAGATGCATGATAGATGGATGATTTCTAAACAAAGAAGGATTTATTTATTTTTTTAATTACTTAGCATCTCACTCTTCTAAGGGAATGACTTTGCCTCTCACTTCCCATTTTAAATAAAATAAAATCTTAAATGAAAGCTCCAAGAGACCAGTAGACCACTTCACACAAACCACAAATTAAATAATAGACTGTAAGATTATAATGCTGAATTATTATATTGATTGATAGTTTTCAACAGTTGCACTTTATTGAAATAGTAGTAGTGAGCATGGAAAACAAGTGTTGATCATGAAAACCAGCAGTATGTTTCTTCTGGTATTGCTTCTTGACTCCATCCCTGTATTTATTGAATTCTTTTTGGCAGTTCAATGGATTTATGCTCAATAGCATCCCAGTTTTTGTAACTGTGGTTTCATTTGGAATGTTCACCTTACTTGGAGGGGATTTGACACCTGCAAGAGCTTTCACATCACTTTCTCTGTTTGCTGTGCTTCGATTTCCTCTCTTCATGCTTCCTAATATTATAACTCAGGTTATTCTCCTTTGAACTTTTCTTTTGTTTCTTTGATTTTGCAGCAGGAGGCCTTATCCTATGTTTTTGTACTCTCTCTTTCACTCCTCTCTGTCTCTTTTTAAAAAATAAAATAAAATTTCTTCTTTTATAAATACAGAACCAGAAATAACTTGTTTAGTTTATAAAGGCCAAAAAGAGGGAAAAGAAGAACTTGCTTAGTTTTATTGCAGCCTTCTTAAATGAGTGAAATAGGAATTAATTCTGCACTAACTTAGATTGGTGGAGTTCATGTTTGACCAAACTCTTATTTTGTTTTAAAGGTGGTTAATGCAAATGTATCTCTGAAGCGTATGGAGGATTTGCTCTTAGCAGAAGACAGAGTACTCCTGCCAAATCCACCTCTTGAGCCTAGCTTACCAGCCATCTCGATCAAGAATGGATACTTTTCTTGGGATGCGAAGGTCCATGATCTTTTTGCCATCCTATGCTTGCATATTTCATCATTGTGCACAGATACATATGTAGATGTACTTTCATAAAAGACTTATGTCATTAGTACCAACATGCTGGAAAACAAATATTTTTATCTTCTATATCCTGTTTTACCTATTTGCTTTCTGTCATTTTTAAATCTTGTTGAAGCAGAATTGAAATTAATTGCATGTTACCACTGAATTAAAATTATATCTTCTGAGAACCATTGTATGGTCTTACAGAATTTTGTTGCATTTGATAACATCAGGAATTATGAAGGTTCTTGCTTTTGAATTTTCTGGAAAAAGAATCTCTAATATTTGTATTTTCTTTCTTCAGGCAGAGAGGGCCACATTGTCAAACATAAATTTGGATATACCTGTCGGTAGCCTAGTTGCAGTTGTTGGCAGCACAGGAGAAGGGAAGACATCACTTGTATCAGCAATGCTTGGAGAACTTCCTCCACTTGCAGATTCAACTGTTGTTATGAGAGGAGCAGTTGCTTATGTGCCCCAAATTTCATGGATTTTTAATGCAACTGTAAGTTAATAATATATGATATATTCTATTTAGAATAATAGTTAATAACTTTTTACAACATGGGAGAAAGAAAATAGGAAGATGTTGAGAGAGAAAACAAATTGGAAAGTAAATAGGAATTCACTATGCAGGCTCTAAAAATGGTGAATACAAAATGCTGACTGTATATCCCTATTTGTTCTAATACCCAGCCAACAAATGACTCAAAAATAGCCTTTTCTTTGGATGCATTACAAATAAGAATGTGGGTGTGTATTTGAGATATAAAATCAGTTTTTGCTATTATCTAATAGCTTAAGCTTCTATGGATTATGATGGTTAGTCTTTGACATTCTCCACCATCAATGTTAGGTTACATTATATAATTAATAGATTGTTATTAATCCGTAAAACTGTGTTTGGTCCTGTTTGTCATTTGATCATTATCATGTTTTTACATTAGAAAATTAATAGGAGCTATTAACCATAAAGTCGTGTCGTGATTTTATCTTATTTGCCATTTGATCATTATCATGTTTGTTTAATATGGGGAGGTGGCTGATAAACTTTGTTTCTACAGGTACGGGATAATGTTTTGTTTGGTTCTGTCTTTGACCCGACAAGATATGAAAGGGCAATAGATGTGACTGAACTGCATCACGACCTTGAGTTACTGCCAGTGAGTATACACATGAGTTATATATAGTATAGGATTTAAGTGGTTAAAATGGGTGCTCAATTGAATTCTTAGATTTATAACTTGGTGGCCCTTGCTCCTTCTCTCACATGTTTAATGACTAGGGTGGTGATCTTACTGAAATTGGTGAAAGAGGGGTAAACATTAGCGGTGGCCAGAAGCAGAGAGTATCCATGGCTAGAGCTGTCTACTCCAATTCTGATGTGTACATCTTTGATGATCCCCTAAGTGCTCTGGATGCACATGTGGCTAGACAGGTTACTTTCATGCTAAATGATTCCACTTTAAAGACCTGATGTTATTTCTATTGCTTTGGTGTTCTAACTCAAGTAAATTTATGCTGTCTATGATATTCTTTTTGGTCATCTTATATACATGAGTAAATCAGGACTGTTAAATATTTACCAGTTACCACCAATTCTCAACAGATAAATTGTTTCAGATGCTTGAATGCTGTATATGTCTACGCAGGATACGGCACTTGTTTTTTATGCATTATTGTCTAATGTTGTCTTAACATTGTCTAATGTGCTCTACATATCATCTCAGGTTTTTGACAAATGCATCAAGGGAGAATTGAGAGGGAAGACCCGAGTTCTTGTTACAAATCAGCTTCACTTTCTTTCACAGGTTGATAGAATCATTTTGATCCATGAAGGTATGGTGAAGGAGGAGGGAACCTTTGAGGAACTCTCTAACCATGGACCGTTGTTCCAAAAGCTTATGGAAAATGCGGGAAAGATGGAGGAGTATGAAGAAGAAAAGCTAGATACTGAAACCACTGATCAGACTCAGAAGTCCTCTTCAAAACCAGTGGCAAATGGAGCAATTGATGATTATGCAAAGAGTGGAAGTAAACCGAAAGAAGGAAAGTCCATCCTTATTAAACAGGAGGAACGGGAAACAGGTGTTGTCAGTTGGAATGTTCTGATGAGGTAACAAGATTAAATGAAGTAATGTAATATCAATTGAAATATAGTGATTTGCAATCATTTTCTATTCTAACATACTAGATCATGATGCCCCATAAAATACACAAGATGTGCTCACATGCACCTGCACACACATTTATTTTGTAGAATCCCTCCTTCTCCACGCTGAGATGTCATTCTTATGTTAATCCTGATAATGAACATCTATAAGGTGGAAAAATGGTGCAAATTTTATGTGGTGATCTTGTTTCTCTTTGCCTTTTTTTTCCCACTTGCTCCTCTTTCTGTTCATATGGTCTTCAATCAATCTTATTGTCTCGGGTTCCTTTTAGGTACAAAAATGCACTAGGAGGCTCTTGGGTGGTTCTAATACTCTTTGCATGCTATGTCTCAACTGAAGCGTTACGAGTGTCAAGTAGCACATGGTTAAGCCATTGGACTGATCAGGGTGCTTCAGAGGGTTATAATGCTGCCTTCTACAATCTGATATATGCATCTCTATCATTTGGTCAGGTATAATAATTCTCTCATAAAATGGCAAGTAGAGTCATCATGTGTTGCAGCCAACCATTTTGCTGAAAATCCTCTATTTTGTCTTGTTTTTCTTCATCACATCTTTCTTTTGATTGCCTTCTTTTCATCATACATTTGGGTTCAAATTATTGTTATTTCCTGCATTTTATTGAATTTTATGCATGCAAGATATTGACTTGAAATTGTCCTTACCACATTCATTCCCTTTCAGGTTTTGGTGACTTTAACAAATTCTTACTGGTTAATCATATCAAGTCTTTATGCTGCCAGAAGGTTGCATGAAGCTATGCTTCACTCCATATTACGAGCTCCCATGCTCTTCTTCCACACAAATCCACTTGGAAGGGTAATCAACAGGTTCGCGAAGGATCTAGGCGACATCGATCGCAATGTTGCCCCATTTGTCAACATGTTTCTAGGTCAAGTGTCCCAGCTTCTTTCAACCTTCATCCTGATAGGGATAGTCAGCACAATGTCCTTGTGGGCGATAATGCCATTGTTGGTATTGTTTTATGGAGCATATCTATACTATCAGGTACAATAAACAACATTCTATTCTTGCATTCATTGTTGAAACCCTAAATAAACAGTGAAGTTGAATGTATATATAATTGTATATTAACTTGCAATGATTTTCTTCTTGTTAGAGCACAGCTCGTGAAGTGAAGCGATTAGATTCAATTAGCAGATCTCCTGTTTACGCACAATTTGGAGAAGCGCTAAATGGTTTATCGACAATTCGTGCTTACAAAGCTTACGATCGAATGGCAGATATAAATGGGAGATCAATGGACAACAACATCCGATTCACGCTGGTGAACATGAGTGCAAACCGATGGCTTGCAATCCGGTTGGAAACCCTAGGAGGTCTCATGATATGGTTCACTGCAACCTTTGCGGTAATGCAGAATGGTAAAGCAGCGAACCAGCAGGAATTCGCATCCACCATGGGATTGCTTCTCAGTTATGCTTTGAACATCACCAGCTTGCTCACTGGTGTGCTCAGGCTTGCAAGTTTGGCCGAGAATAGTTTAAATGCAGTTGAGAGGATTGGAACTTACATAGATTTACCTTCAGAGGCTCCTTCTGTGATTGAAGATAATCGCCCTCCCCCTGGGTGGCCTTCGTCCGGGTCGATCAAATTCGACGATGTTGTTCTTCGCTACAGGCCTGAACTTCCTCCTGTACTGCATGGCCTCAATTTCTCGATTTTCCCAAGCGATAAGGTTGGCATTGTTGGGAGGACAGGCGCGGGAAAATCCAGCATGCTCAATGCTCTGTTTCGAATTGTGGAATTGGAAAGAGGGAAAATTTTAATTGATGATTGTGATATTGGGAAGTTTGGGTTGGCTGATTTGCGGAAAGTTCTTGGCATTATACCACAGTCTCCCGTTCTCTTTTCAGGTATTTAAGATATCATTTCTCGTCCATTAATAAGTCGCTTGTTATGTAAACAATGCATGCACAGCATACTCGTATAAAATTAAGAAAAAATGTTTTCAACTGTAAACTATTTTTTGAACTTGTGTATAAATAAATATACAATCTTTACATGTTATGATAGAATAAAATCAAAGACGTGGACAGTGATTTTTCAGTAATTTTAAATTAATACAATAATATTAGACAAAATTAGACTTGAATCAGATTAATCTGTACTTCGGTGAGATACTTAACTTGACTTGACCCCATGATTGAAAAAAGCTATGATGCCAAACTCAGAAACAGATATTCATAAATGCTCAAGTGGTTAGGTCAGGCCCAACCTTGTTCTCTAACAAGCTTTGTCTTGTCAATATAATTCTTAAATTGTGATTCTTGAAACATAAGGTTCTTTTAACTTCTGAATTGATGTCTTGCGGGTAATTAAAATATAAAAAGCAAATAATGTCATTGCAATTATATTAAAGCTCATCTAACTCTTCATAGGAACTGTGAGATTCAATCTTGATCCATTTAATGAACACAATGATGCTGACCTTTGGGAGGCTCTGGAGAGGGCACATTTGAAGGATGTGATACGGAGGAGTTCTCTGGGGCTGGATGCTGAGGTAAATGTTAAATGGTGCTTTACTAGAGATATGATTGTGTTAGTGAATATTGATTAAAATAATGGCATTTTTTTCTTTAAGACATACTTTAATGTTTAAACAAATCCTTCCCAAATACACCGTGTAATTAAATTTGATTATTACTGAATTCATCTCCCTCTTGCTTTCTGCATATCTACATTCTGGTTCTGTAAGTATTATAACAGTGGTTGAATAGTGATATCTTAATAGAACACTCATATAAATTGGCTGATTAATTCATTTGAGTAATTTCATAAATGAATTCATGATGAATTTAGATTTTGGATACTATATATTCCTGTTATTTGAATTAATTTGATATGAAGTTATAGGCATGGTATTCCTAAATGGTTGGCATACCTGTCTATATATCCAGTCCTGATTGTCCCTTGATGAATGAGTAGGTATCCGATGTCAGTATATCATTCAAGTACAAGTTGTTACTAAGTTGTTTGGTTTGCTAATTGCTACTGAATAAAACAAACTGCGACCTCACTCCATCCAAATCCTATGCCTTTAAATATTTTTCCTATCTTGGTATACTTTGTAGAGTTTTATTGAAACCTTGGAGTTAGAAAAATATGAGAACTGTATTTTTTTTATGATTTAATTACTTTATTGTAAGCTTTTATACTTCTAATGAAATATCTTGTACCTGTACCCCAATTTTAAAATTTCCGTACCTTGTACCAATACCTTTACTGGTACTAGTATGAATTCATGCAACTTTGTATGAAGATTTCACTGCAGGGTGAGTAGGTTTCCTCTAGTATGCAGCTTGTTGGCCCTGCTGACGGGTACAGAATGGACCAAAATCAGGAATCTGATGAGATAAAATGATGCACAAGCCTTAATCTATTGTGGCATGTCACGTTTTAGATTAAATCCTTAGAAAGTTACTTTCTGCTCATTAGAGTTTGGCTCTAAAGGCTCTATAAAATTAATGATCGGTTCAGAGAAAGTAGTGCCAAAACTGGAAAACATGTATCGTCTTCTGGTGCTTGTTTCGCTGTATTGTGCAGTATTTCGATTGAGCATATTGAGATTTTTTGCCACAGATCTCTTACCTGTCCATCCTCGTTTGGATGGGCTTGTTTAATATCTTCTTTGTGGGTTTTGGCTGAATGGATAGTGTAAGGGGGTATTTTATCCAATATGTGAAGGGATTGGAGGCTCCTGTTGAGTTGGTCCTTTTCATTCCAACCCCCCCCCCCCTGCATGGGTTTTGGAATCCTCCTGTTATTTATTTTCTTTCTAAATTTGGTTTTCTTTTATCCAAAAGGGGAAAAAGAGTGGAAATATCCACACTATTATAGGTATTCGATATGCTTCAGAAATTAGTGTATTTATCCTGTATTCAGTTTAGTTGAAACCAGTATTTATTAATGGAAGTGTTCTGTGTCAAGGTATCTGAGGCAGGTGAGAACTTCAGTGTTGGACAGAGGCAACTTTTGAGTCTTTCCAGGGCTTTATTGCGGAGATCTAAGATATTAGTACTTGACGAGGCAACTGCAGCAGTTGACGTTAGAACAGATGCACTCATACAGAAAACAATCCGAGAGGAATTTAAATCCTGTACCATGCTCATTATTGCTCATCGCCTTAACACCATTATTGATTGTGATCGCATTCTTTTGCTTGATGGTGGTAAGGTATGCACTCAATATTCAAACCTTAGAGCTGGCTAACTCAATATTCAATCCTTTGGCATTGGTGTAAGCTATACTAAATTGGCAACATTAAATAGCTCTTTCTACTGTAATCTTTATTGGAAATTTGGTGCATTTGGTCAACATGATAGAATCTTAGGATTCAAAAGTTGGATGGATGAAATGAGTAATGGCACTATGAGAAGGTATAACTTAATTGATGATGGTGTGTGCAGCCTTACACCAATGTGATTGGAAGTTTTTAGTTAAAATTGAAATTTTGAACATGTCATCCTTATGAATGCAGACAACCTTTAAAATGTCTCAAATGGTAACTTGATATTGGTTTTGATTCAATGCTACATTGATGGATGTTTAAAGGTTCTTGAATATGATACCCCTGAGGAGCTGCTGTCAAATGAAGATAGTGCTTTCTCGAAGATGGTGCAAAGTACAGGAGCTGCAAATGCCCAATACTTACGCAGCTTAGCACTTGGTGGGGACAAATCAGAAAGAGAAGGGAACAAGCATGTAGATGGTCAGAGAAAATGGCTGGCTTCTTCTCGGTGGGCTGCTGCAGCCCAATTTGCTCTTGCTGTCAGTCTCACGTCATCACATAATGACCTACAACGATTGGAAGTAGAAGATGAGAACAGTATTCTCAAGAAGACAAAGGATGCTCTGATAACTTTGCAAGGGGTTTTGGAAAGGAAGCATGATAAAGAAATTGAGGAATCTTTAGAGCAGCGCCAAATATCCCCGGAGGGATGGTGGTCATCGCTTTACAAGATGATTGAAGGTATAGTTTTGTTCCATCTTTTACATAGCCTTCATGGGCACAGATTTGCAAATCAAAATGAATTTAGAGCACCAATTCATATATGCCCTTGGAATGCATTTGATTGCCCAATTCTCTTGTTTGTAAGATCGCTTAATTAAAAGTAATCCTGGAAGATATGGCTTCATAGCAAAGTGAATGATCATGTAAGCAGACCCCAAAAAAAAGAAGAATAACAATAACAATAAATTATTCCCATGCGACCAGTTTCTGAAGAAAGCATTATTGTCAATGGCAACACTGAAGTAGCTTCAAATCAGTACATAATTGAATGATTCTTAGATTTTTATCTCTTTTTTCCCTCTGTTGTGTTTGCCTCTGCCATGAGAATTTTTTAAATACAATGAAACATGTCTTGGATAATTTTACACACACTGCTGATGACAAGCTAGCATTTCAAAGAAAAATTTCAAGATGAGGAATCTTACTATATATTTTCACATTTAATTAATATAACCGGAATTCTTGTGTCTTTGTATCAGGTCTTGCTATGATGAGCAGATTGGCCAGGAACAGGCTCCATCAATCAGACTATGGTTTTGAAGACAGATCAATTAACTTTGATCAAGTTGATATGTAGGGAAAGCTGCACTATTTTAGATAACAGCCCTGCGTATGGATTCACATACCCAAGGTTTTGCTAACTCTTTTGGCGATATAGCTTCTTCAACTGAGCTGATAATGCAGTAGATCCTATTTTGCCTAATTGTTGGAAGAAAATCATCCAACTTTATATATGATTCAGTACTTCAATTTTGGTTGCCGAAAGAATTTTCTTTAAATGGTTCTTCCAGGTCTAGTAACTTCAATTTTGATTGTCATGTGGTTCGAACTCATTTTGTACTGTACAATATATCATTTATGCTATATAATAAACATATCAATAAGAAATTAAGATGTTCAATTTTGTTTTTAATTTTTAGTTATAAAGGAGGTCAAGTAACAAATTAGGTCTAACCGTCTAAGATTTAACGAAGGAGAGGAAAGAAGTGTAAGCAAATGATCTTAATTTCATATAGTTCTAAAAAAGAGTAAGATAATCGTTTGTGTTTCGGGAGTGTAATTCAACTGAGACATTCGCTCAAGGAACTGGTGAATTGGTGATTGTAAGTCTTGTTTCATGTTCTACCATTTGCAGAAAATGATGTTACATATTCCATAAAGAGAAATTGAGGCAAATCTAGTCATGTTGTCCCTACTTTATTTTTCAAATCTCATTTCATGTTCTAGCATTATTTAACACCTTAACCTACCATGGCCTCTTTGTTAGTAGTTCGTTTGTTTCCGTGTGAAACTATAATTTTATGAAATTGATTTTAAATCACTTTTGTCCAACGTTATTTGTAAAATATATAATACTTATTTCAATTATTGATTTATAAAATCAATTTTACTCAATTATCAATCGAACATACTAGTTTCGTAGCTAAAATGGCGTTGCCAATTTTTGACAAATGTAGGGTTTTTAAAACATTTATTGAGGGACATTTCCGTTGCATGGAACTTTATGTGGGATCATCTTGTTATCTTTCTTTTATTAAACGACGTCATGCCGCACTTACTCAGTGGTTCACTTTTGGGTGCGCAGACCATTTGCTTTTTGTCTCGTCCAGTCACTTTTCATTTCAAGCTAGAGATCAGATCCAACCCTATACCTAAATATAAATAAATATGTTGGCCCTAATGCATGAAAATGAAATGTCGTTTATCTATAATATTGTTGGAGAAACTGGGGAC
This sequence comes from Sesbania bispinosa, assembly GCA_026901365.1. Lineage (NCBI taxonomy): Eukaryota > Viridiplantae > Streptophyta > Magnoliopsida > Fabales > Fabaceae > Sesbania > Sesbania bispinosa. Next base: position 12,874 of record QLOH01000889.1, read on the forward strand.
TAAGGCAATAAATGAAAGCTCATGGACATGAGCTACACAAGAAGATAGGTTATTTATCCATTTTACTTTTCAACTTTCTTTTCTGAACTATTATTCCCTTTTAGGATTTTGAGTTGATTTGTCAAGTTATATTATTGGACAACCATTCTTTTTTTTTTTTTGAATTGGACTTTGCTTTTAATCTCAAAACGTAGATCCACGTTTAAAACGTGGTTTTACGGTAAACCAAACACACTAGAAATCTTTTTAATTTGGTCTAGTGATACATAAGTATATCAATTACTAATAGATAAGAAAACTTTTTGAACGAAAAGAGGGTGCACTCCGCTCTTAGCCTACTGTTAACCTAAAAACGCAAGTCCCCTTTGGGGGCTCTTCCCCTCCATGGGAGGAGCTCCTTCCTCTATAGGAGGGTTTCCTACTCACAATAGGTGGGTTTTTCTCTCATTTTAGTGAGAGTTTTTATGTTTATCTTTCTGTTTTCGATTTTTTTTTCTGTATTTTCTTTTCCTTCCTCAATCCACCACCATCACCACCACCATCACCACCCCTCCCTTCTCCATTCCGGCCACCACCTCCTCTTTGCGAGATTCTGTTAGAGCTATCATCTTGCAGCTCTATTTTTACTTAGTCTTGTTGCCTTCCATGCATTTTCATCACTAGAGCTCGATTTTGCAGCACTGCTTTACTCAGATTGACTGCGGTTGATATTGTAGATTTTTGCTTGGAGTTGATGTTGAACATGTGCTGATCCGGAAGAAATTAAAAAAAGAGAAGAAAAGTTCAGACTGTTTCAGAATTTTTGTAATATGAGACTTTAATTTATTTTTTGTTATTATTAGGACTGCTAAATTGTTTAGATTGACCGAGTATGCGTGCTCAATTTGTTGTTTAGATATATAATGCACTACTGTAATACTCTCTATTTAGCATTCTTAAATTTTGTAAGTGACGTTGGACATTTTTCAATGAATGTTCTCTTGAAGAAAAAAAAACCTCTTAGTCTACACATGAATTTTAGTCCTTCTGTTTTCTCTCTTTCTTTTTTTAGTTGCCTTTATTTTTGTTTAATTCACCTAATTAGAATGGATTTTTCACTTCTCATCTTTAATTTTTGTCCTTTTCTCTTTTTCTAGCTAAAGTTTCTGGTTTTGAAATTACTTTCTTATCTCTGATTTTGGTTATCTTATCCTGCAATATATGCGTCCAAGGTTGGCTGAAGAGAATGGAAGGAAGGGGTTATTCCTATGTTTGACTAGTTATTGCAAATTAAAGGGCGTAAGTATTGTTACAGTTGTAGGAATAGATATAGATATTCCACCACAAAAGCGAGTAGATTTTCAGTAATTGGGTAGTACAACCTAATGTGTAATCAGATTTTATTATTTTAATTTATAAAAAAAATTAAAATTACAGAAAACTAATCATGCATAGATAGATATCAAAATTTTAATGGGATCATATCTACTGAGTACTGAAAAAATTTCTACAAAAGTGTTAGAAATCTTATTTCATTTTATAAAAATAAGCATAAAAATTTATGTAACTCACGACTAAAATATTTTCTTATCAGAGCCGGCTCAAGGGTAAGGCTGCTCATTGGTTTAGAAATTAAAAATATATGTAACTCCCCAATTGTTAATAACATCTTTTATACAAAAAATTAAAAATATTATTATATTTAGGTCTAGTTCATTGGTTTAGAAATTATTTTTCCTTCTCAAGGGTTATAGTTCAATCCTTGCTAAATGAATTTTATCTTTTAAGGCTCATTTTTCTCACCTCATGTATTTAAAAAAGTTCTAAAATAAATGTTTGCTTGAGATCTCGCTACATGTTGGGTCGGCCCTATTTCTTATTTACACTAAATAAAACATACATAACATTTTATTTTCACTCTTATTCCCATTTTGATTCTCTTATAATGATTTCTCATCCAATCCCCACGTTTCCAGAGCTCATTCATTCTTTGAAAGAAAATCAGAATTTGTCTTTCGTATTCAGTACTATCTTTTTCTTATTTCAATAGCGATTTACTACAATAAAAGTAGATTGTGAAGTATTCCAATCTTAAATTTCCACTCTAAGAGGGTTTTACATAATTATAACTTGTTGGCCAAAAAGTTAATCTTTTTTGTCGGAAAAAAAAAGTTAACCTCACAATCATGTCATTTGTGGATAAGAGATGGCTCGGCCAGCCCACCAAAATGACGGGATGGATTAGGTTCCGCCAACCTGGGTCAATAGGCTATTGGATTAACCTAGCTAACAAATTTAACATTTTTAGAGAAATTATTATTTGTTATTATTTATATTTTGTATTTAATCATAATTATTTCTTAAATATTGAGAAAAAATCTTTTGTAAATTCAATAAAATTAAGTGAATTTTTATTTTATTACATTTAAAATATATTATATATTATCTTTATTTTTATTTATTTTTTATTTTTAAGTCTGCCTTAAAATGAGATAGGTTACATACGTTTGTCCACTTTGTATAATGGACCAACGTTCTACCCCGTTTATTAGTAAGCTGGTTGGCCCACTTTAACACCCCTAATGTCAATGGATATGTCGATCAAATAGTAAGAAAATCAAATCCTTTGATAGTAGCTTGAGTGGGAGAGCTATGAGACATGCATTGATATATCCCGCCCCAATCCCCTCCCCCTATCCCACCCTCCCCTGGACAAAAAAAATTAAAAAACAATATTTATCCCCATTTCTTGCTTTTTTTCTTTGCATGGTATAAAGGCAACAATAGGAGGGGAATTAATTTGTTCTTTTATTTTTTTACTCATATTTTATTTCTTTTATTTTTATACAACTTTTCTATCATTCGCATTTTTTTTCTTCTTTTTATTTTACTTATAACATCGTGTCAATTTTTTTAAAGTCTTTCTTTCTCCCTTCTCAATTGTAAGAAATGACTAGGGAAAAAGTAGAGTATGTTCTTTGCTCCCTTGTTAGAATTATATATATATATATATATATATATATATATATATACACTTTATTTCATCTCCATTCAATTCATCTTCTTTTTTTTCTCTATTCTTTTTTCTATTTTCTTTTTCTACAGGTACAGATAAGCTTCATTGTGAACCTTCACAGATGATTTCTTGAGATTCTTTGCTTGTGGGTTTTATTTTATTTTCTAGTCTATGTGATTTTGGGGAGATCTGATTTTCATTAGATTAGAAAATTAAGAATGAGATAAATATATTTGAGAATAATCTCAGGTCATGTCTGTTATTATAATTATTTTTTGGGTGGGGCAGTTCATGTCTATTTTGTCTCAAGTTAATTATAGATGTGATTCACACATTTTTTTAATCAATTAGCTCTCAGGAGAAAATGAAGCTGTTCTACAAAATTAAGATATATCACAAGTCATGCGGATCAAATCTTGCTATAATATATATAATATATATTAACATAATTTTATATTTAAATATAGAGATATTAAATTTTGAAAGTATTTATTATGCTTCACTCGATCTGCATGCACTAGAATGCTTTGCAAATTCTATCAGCCATCTTTACTAAAAATATTTGCTATAATATAATATTAACATATGGATTGCTTTTATTCAAATTTCTGTGTGGACAGTTGTCATCATCAACATGTTTGATATTATATTCTTCGTTAAAGTGCCAAAATGGGTTTAAGTCCATCTGACAAATTCAAATCTGTTGGTTAGATTATCGGACTTGATTTCTAAAATTGAACCTAAATTAAATTTAGTTTTTTTGACAAAAAAACCAAGCTTTTTAGCCCCGACCGTTTTATTAAAACGATGGGTTTAGTTCGTAAAGTCCACTAAAATATTAAGCTTAGCTCGTATTTATCTCATCTGGCCACCATTTTTGGGCCCGACTTTGTTATAGCTTGTATTGGACAACGGGGCGAGCCCGATTTAGATCGAATAACCCATTTAACCACCTCTAATTCTTGGTTAATAAAACAATTTCATTTTACTTCATAATAGTAAAACTTTTATTATTATCTAATAAAACAAATAATATCGAGCATCGAGTATGCACATTGTTTCAAACAATAATATAACATAGAGAGATAGAGAAAAATGAGATGCAAAGAGTAAAGTGATGATAAGAGACGCAAAAAAAAATTGTATTATATGTTCTTTTTTTGGATATCAAGGAGGCGCAGAGGCCAAAAAAAAGATTACGAGTCTGTTTGGGTGGAACTTCCGCAGAAGTAATTCTAGGTGAAAAAAATAGCATAAATCAAAGAGATCAAATAATGCATTTAACTTCTCCATAAGTTAAAATTAGTTACTTTGGGAGAAGTTAAATGGGAGGGTTTTTGGAGTAGGTGGTCTACAAAGACTAATTTTAACTTATGGAGAAGTTAAATGCATTTGACCTCTTTGATTCATGCTATTTTTTTTCACCTAAAAGTACTTCTGCAGAAGTTCCACCCAAACAGACTCTACATCATCACTTTCCTAGAGACTGTTCTACCAACTTGGTCAGCTAACATAAAAAAAGTGTATTGTTTTTGGAAAATGCTAACGGACATTTGTTAAGGAACCATACATACAAGGTTTTATTAGAGTGTGTAGAATTTAATGTTACAACATAATCAATATTGTGATTTTCAATAAAAACCTTCTATATATGGATTCTTAACCAGTGCTCTTAGGACACTCGTTAATTGAACCCTATATTTTTATTATATCAATTTGATATCTCAATACCAATTGTCTAATTACTTTCTCTGTTCCATTTTAGGTATTGTTTTAGATGGAATTTTTAATTATATTTGTTTTTCATTTTAAAAGATAAAATTAATTATTATTTTATTAATTATATCTTTTTATCTTTAAATATCTAATTAATAAAAAGCATAATTAACAAGAGACAATAAATTTAAAAATAAAACAATAATTTTAATATAAACGGTGTCATGGATTGTAATTCTTAATATTAACATATTATTATCTTAAATAATATATTGACTTCTACATTTTACAAAACAGAATTTCCACCCAATTTTAAGCTGAAACGGCATCAGTATCTTACATTTTACAATAATATTAGGTATTTAAAACATATTCAAACATAAAATTTACAATATTATTATTTTATGTTGAAACTGCATCCGTACATTGAATGAGAAATTATATTAAAACTTTATATAAAAATGAAACAAATAAAAATTAAATAACTAATTTTTTAAGATACTACTATAGCACAAATGATAATAATAGTAAAAAATAAATTGAAAAAATGCGATGCTACTTGATAACATCTGATCACAATCGATAAGTTGTTATCTCTGTGACACATCTTGTCCGATTGTCGGCCCATCAAACACAACGGGAATATTGCTGCCTCTTTTCAATTTCAATCATAAATAATGCCAATACTCCCTTCATTCTTCCACTAATCTATATAACCCTTTTCCCCTATAATCTCAATATTCTTTAAATTTTATGTTGTTGAGATCTTTTACCTTTGTTTGGTTAAAATAAGAAAATAGAGAAGGGAGAAATATAGAAGAGAGATATGGAAGAAAGAAATAGTGAAAAAATTAAATAGAATTTGAGGTTGTTTGGTATTAGAGAAATGAGAGATAGATAAAACAAAAATTGATTTTAATAATTATTTGATTGTGGGTAAATAAATGACAAAAATTTGTAAATAGTTAAAAAGACAAAAAGTAACAATTTGCATGATTTTTTTTTTCCGATCCCTACTTTCAAGGGTAAAATGGAGAATTCATTAGTCCACCCTTATCTCTCCTCATTTTCTCCACCTCAAGCAAGAGAGATAAAAATCCATGAACTCCACACAATTTTTTTCAATCTCTTATCTCTTCACGGCGCAACCAACCCGGTTGAACTGTAATATCACTCTTATTTCTCTCTACACACACTTTCCCTTTCCAAACTCTACAACCAAACACAGCGTTAAAAAGATTAACAAGTATATTTTTCTATATATATTTATATAATGTTTTTAAAATTTAAAAAAAATTATTAAAAATGAAGTATTTAAAATTATAAGAAATATGTACAAATCATGAAAATACAATATTGTTAAATTATGAAATTAATTTGTGTGAATCAAGACACACTTGTTATTTTGATATGGAGTTGTTAAAATTTAAATTCACACTTATATATATGGGTAAGGATTACATATATATTAACTCAAAAAAGAATGTAATTATCATTTGAAGTTAAGAGTTCCTTAATTATATATAGTCTTAGCAATGTGGCATATAGAAACAAACAGTGATTTAAGTAGAAAACTAACAGTATAGTAGTACACACATAGATGATTTTAAAAGTTGTTATGAGGATGTTAATAAAATTAAAAAAAAAAAAAGTGGCCTGCACTGCACATGTTACACATTCCATGCCAGATATTCTAGTACTGGCAATCTCACTTATTATTTTTGGTCTGAGGTTAATATTAATTTTGAGGTCCTCAATTATTATAGAAAAAACTGCATGTCAGTAACCTGAGAGAGAAGATGACAAACTCAGAAACAGGTAAAAGACAACAAATGATGAGTTAAAATTTGGCCCACAAATCTCTCTATTATGTGGAATTAGAATTTGGAGCCACTCATTATACTTGTCATTAGTACCCTAAACTTGTGAAAATCTATATGGTTTAGAATTTTGAGCCCTAGTAATTGATTTGTAATCTTTTGTTTTGCTAAATGAGATCTCTCAGTGGATACCATTTTGTCAGTTAGCTGAACATCTTGTCCATCCTCCACAGAGTATGGTTTGGATCATCCATCACCCAATTCAATTCAATTATTGACTCTTCTCTTACTCAATAGTTCTGTTACGCAGTTGCCACATATACATGAGCCAGTTTGCTATGGAACCTTCCTTTTGGCGTCGAATCAATTTTAATTTTGGTTTCCAGTGCAAACACATTAATTATTACACTATCAAAACACAGCTCATTCTTACAAAATTGTTTTAATTAACCAGACATTTCTAAACATAAAACTATTAATCAAAATTAACATTTTGAAATGTTTTCAAAATCAAATTTCTTTTTATGAAAATCAATCATCCATTGATAATTCAATAAACACAACCATCAAGTATGTGGATTAGGTAGTAAGAGGTTGTTTCAACTTAATCAATAGTCTCATTTGAGTCTATGTAGCTGCATTAAATATTTGGAGGGAAAGCTTTACCGCTCATAGAGATTTTACCCGACTCGAACAAAATTGTCTTATGTGAAGAATGACCCTGTTTGGATACAATACTTCTGCAAAAGAACTTCTAGGAGATACAAATGAAATGAATTAAAAAGTCAAGTGAATTTAACTTCACCGTAAGTTGAAATTAATTACTTATATAGAAGTTAAATGAGAGAGCTTTTGGAGTAGGTGAACTATAAAGACAAATTTCAACTTATGTAGAAGTTAAATGCATTTGACATCTTTGATTCATTCTATTTTTTTTTACCTAGAAGTACTTAGACAGAAGTTTCATTCAAACTAACCCGTAGTCTTGCACAAAAAAAATCCAATAAACACACACCTCAAAAGTTATTAATGCATATTTGATTCCCCTTCTCATTCTCTCATAATCAATTAACTTAAAAATAATAAAATGTTAATTACTTCTACATTGAAACACACTAGTATTCTATAATGCAAATTTGCAACAACTCAACAACTATTTGATGACAAAATAATTATAGACCTTAGTTTTTATCTTTTAACAAACAGTAAAAAATAATAATTAAGAACCAATTGATTGTTGTGCTTGTGCATGGGTGGGCGTTTTAATTAATTATTTGATGAGTTGAGTAAATAGTAAAAGTTTGGTTTAGTTGCATTTGCACGTTGGTTGAAATTTTGTCATGGAGCTCAGAAACAAACAAGGCTCATCAATGCTGAGTGTTTGGGTTGCCCTTTGGAGCAAACGCCATGGCCCCATGGCACCAACAATTCCACTTGATGCACTTTTTGTTGGTCTTTCACAAAACACCAATTCCCATCCCAAACAATTATGGGACCCTTTGCATCAATTTCTTGTGAATCTACTTCCAACAAAAGGATGAGGGTGTGTGTCAAATAATTCAAAAATCATGTAGGCTTTTTAGAGAATTGTTATTTTCCAATTGGGACCCAATCAATTTCACCATCAATTGTTCACCGATCGATCCCACCCTGTTGCTTCCAATCACCATAACATGCCATGCATCCACTGTTTTGTTTGGCCATGTGGATATTTAGTATCAATCTAATCTGTCCACTTTCTGTTTGCTACGTTGCTTTCCGTAACTAAATGGAAAAGATATTTATTGGGCATCCACTTAATTGTCATTTGTTTGTATGTACTCAAAGCTAAACAACTCGCATCAATGTCATTAAAACTCAGTTTAAGCTCATTCAATTAATTAAGAGTAATAAAATAAACTAGTACTAGTATTTAATTAACCATATCTTAATTTGTCATGTTAATCAATTATTGCAATTATTGGTTGTTTATCGGGTTTAAGTCTATAAATGTCTAATTCAGTAGACGCACACGCGCGCATTGCAAAAACAAATAAATAAACAAAATTGATGTTTGCTTGTTACACCTGATAATCAAATTTAAGTTAGTAATTACCATATATTTTGGTTAATATGTTAATGTATTGTCCTTATTTTGAAATCAATTTCTGTTAACTTGGTCATTGTCCTAATTACTCATATTTACATCAATGTATCTCTTTATACTAACTGTAATCGCCTAATTAATTAGGAGACTTTTTGTTTCTTGCTAATAAAATAGAAATTAAGCTGCACTCATTTTCACTGTAACTACTTATGAACTTATAATATTAATTGATAAACCAAAAATCATTAGGGTAATATCTTTTGTTGGTATAATGCTATTACTTAGATGTATAACTTAATTATTAAGACAATTCAGGAGTACTTCTTGGAATCATTTGTTACTTATCAGTTAGCATCATCCCAGAAAAAGAATAAAGGATATTAACAGGACCACAAAATTATCACACAACTTTTTCTTTTCAGCACTTGTCTAATCTTCCATGAAACACCTTCAGCCACCACAACCCGACCAATAGTGACATATTATATATGTGTATATATATAGCCAGTTGAGTTTATTGATATATACATTTTTATGATCTCGTATATATGCTGATAAATTAAATAAACGGGGGGCTTTCGAAATGAAAATACTTATTTAACAATATCTGGCACCTTTGAATTCTCTGTTGGGAAATTCTAAGGTATGCTCTAGCGTGAGGGTTTTGATACCTTCTTTGATCATTCAATTAATTTTTCTTTAACTTTTTTAAATGATCTTAGTATTTTTACAGTTGTGGACATGTTTTAACTATTATAATTTGTATTTTTAATTTTTGAAAAGACTTTCTGACCCCTATAACTATTATCTTGTATTTTTTATCGTGTTCACTCAATTTTTCACATTATCATTTGCAATACACGTGTTTATCATTAAAAATTCATTTTATGTCTTAGAAATGATTTAATAGGGGGTACAAGATTGCGACCCATCTCTATTTGCTTATCATCACATTGAAAAGAAAAAGGAAACAGGACCACAAAATTATAGTATAATTATAATAACCGTTTTTATTAGATTTAATTTGTATCGCTGTTTTTCCATGAAACATTTTTCTTCATAATTGCTTTCTCAACACTCAACGGTGGCTTATTATTTACTCCGTTTAATAACTTTTTATAAATCCAACTCTATTATATTAAAAGTTTTTAATAACTATATTAACCATACAAAATTTTATAAAATTCAAAAATTATCTAATGTTTTATCAAACGATTTCAGTTTAACATACAATATATTGTTTAAAATATAAATAAATGTCTATTCTAAGAATACATACCTATAAATGTCCAATTAATCTAAAATTTAGTGTACATAATCATCATATTAATATCACATTATTCAACGGTTAGATTTATTAAATTCACATTTTATAAAAAATTATTAAACAAAACAACTTTGTCATAGTTACTAATAGAGTAAGTTGATCCTCTCCCTGCAGGTTCGAAGATTAAATCAGCTATGTTTGTGTGAAGTTTTGGAAGACAAAATAAATGAAAATGGTTGCGGACATCATCATAACTTGGCGAAGAAATAGTGGAAGCCATAAAGAAATTGGATTTTGATTCTTTCATGTTTCTTCCTAACATTAGAGAAATAGGCATAATAATATATTTTTTTTTATAGATTTGAAACATTCGTGATAAAAGAAGTAGAAATTATTTTATATAAAATATTTTTCAAATTAAAAGTTTCACTCTGTTATTTTTTTATTATAAATCTGAAAGTATGGGAAGGGTAAAGGTAATATGAGTAAAAAATTACTCTAATTCCGGGACGAGCTCAAATTATATTGTCAAGCTTAGTAATATTAAGAGCTTAGTACGTAGGAAATAAACAAGTGGAGCAACTGTTCTCTGCGTTTATTTCATTGCCGGCATTAATTAAATAGTATGTGTTTTTCAGTGAATTGTATGAAAGAGGCCTAGCTAACAAACTTGGAATTAAGTTAAGCCTAATGTGTTTACTGGTCAGTATGATAATTGATAGGTACGTACCTCAATTATACTTTGTCTGGTGTGAGAAAAAAAATGAGTGGAAAGAAAATAAAAAGAAGAAAAAATAAGATGAAAATGAGATGATTTAATGTAGAGAAATATTATTTTTACAACAACAATATTTACAATAAAGAGAGAGGTAGAGATAAATGAGAGAAATGAGAGAAAAATGTGGGATGTAAGGGATGATGTGATGAATAGAGAAAAAAGTGTGTTAAATAAGTTATTGTATGTTTTATGTTGTATAAATATGTTATCTCTTTAATGTATGTTTGTATACCTATTTAATTGCCTTCTCACACTCTCGTTGGTGTTGACCCGGATCCACATGTTTAATACATAATTTTAAGGTGAATAAAAAAATGGGCTAAAATATGTTATTGGTCCCTCAAAATATCCCGATTTTCCCATTTGGTCCCCCAATTTTTTTCCCAAGTGGTCCTCCAAAATATTTTTTTCATTTCCATTTGGTCCCTCTGTTAGTTTACTGTTTATTATCTCCGTTAATACAGCTTAGCTGGACAAAATAATCATACATGAAATGCATATGTGTCTTCTTATGTGTCCTACATGATAAAATAAGCCTATAGGTGGTGAATCAACGCATTTTTGTGAGTCACATTGATGAACTCTATAATTGTTTTTTCATGAAAGGTGGTGATAAAAATCATGCAGGACACATAAGATGACACATATGCATGCCATGTATGCTTATTTTGTCCACCTAAGCTGTCACGTAAACATTTAACGAAGATAATAAACGGTGCACCAACAGAGGGACCAAATGGGAATGAAAAAAAAATTTGGGGGACCACTTGGAAAAAAAATTGGGGGACCAAATAGAAAATCAGGATATTTTGGGGACCAAAAACATAATTTAACTTAAAAAAATGTAAGTCTCATGTCTTAGATGTTATCTCATACACATTGTAAATTTTATGAGATAAACATATAGATCCCCTGCAGTCACAAAAATATATAGTCATTACAATCAGTCATCCATAATCGTTTGATGAAGTTCAAATGGCTCAAATCCAATTTATTATAAAAACTGAACTTAAAAGATAAGTCGAATTTGAGCCGTTTGATTTTCATTTAACGACTCTGAATGACTGACTGTTTACTTAATCATATTTTGACTACACATTTACACCAAATTCGTATTCAAACATATGTATATATGTTTTGTGGGTGGATGAAAAACAACAAACACACTCTATCATATTTGATCTCGTTGCTAGTTTTTAATTTTTTAAATAAAAAAATTATATTTTTATAACTCAAAATTAAAAAATAAAAAAGATCTCTCAATTATTTAAAAAAAGTTTACAATTACAAATGTAGAGGGTTGGCCCAATAATTTTTTAAAATAAATTAAACATGTATCAGTTGAATTAATTAAAATATTTAGAGAAGGATAAACAAACATTTAACCTTATCCAAAGTGTGAAAGCTTAGAATTGTGATAGCTAGGCAGGGCAAGAACGTGAGGGGGCTGAAGTGAAGGAGAGAAGCCTGTGGCACTATCAAGATTCGCATGGAGAGGTGAGGCAGTACTCTACTAGTTGCGTTAAAAGTCTGAATTTCTGAGAGGAGAGGTCACCACTTACGTCGGGGTCTATGCCGTACCACACGTTGGTCCTACGGCTGTTGACAATGTTTTTTATGGTTTGTACTTGCGTCCAAAACTCACCCCCACATTTTACTGTTAACCCAATGCTAAACCATTCGAATCTATATTTGCTTCAACATTATTACCCACCATGTCCCTCCATCTACAGGCATCCCATTGTCACTCCTTTCACTTTGATTGATATGACTCTCTCAACCGCTATCTATCTCAATTGTGGTTCTTGTTCATCAAATTATTGCAATTTTAATTTGTTACTGTTTCTGTTTTTGTTCTCTTTGATGCATGGAATGAAATCAAAGCCTTGCTTGCACTATTCATCATGTGAAATTAATAAGCAGCAGCAGCTAGCGCGCGATCATAAATTAATTAATGGCCGGTGATTTCTAATTTCTAGTAAAAATTAGAATTATTTTAATTTGGTTAATTTTATATATTTTTTTAATAGTATATATGAGGTGTGTGCCAACAGGTTGATTACTGTATGAGATGTACTTTAAAGTTTAATTAATTAAATGTTAGTGTAAAGTATAAACCACTTAAAAATTTAATTCAAATGTTGAGTTCAACATCTGTCAATCCTGATGAACTTGAATATAGATTAGAGACCCTTAGGCCACGTATAGCGGTATGACTCCAGTCCTAAAGAATCTTTGACATCTTTTCTGCATCAAAATCAAAACCATATGTAAGCCACAAAGTTAAACTGTTGAAAGTTTTTTTTTTCTACTCTAGTCTAGGATCCATGTCTTGGAGAAAGCTAGCTTTTTTTATTCCAAGCCTATTTTTCTTTCAGATTTGATTTTCTTTATTTTTTTTTAAAAAGACACCACGGCGACTTTCTCCATGGATCCAGGTTATTAGAGAATCAGTTATTTGTACCCGTTAATTGTAGAAATGGATTGACTCACTACACTATATAGTTGCATTTAATTAGCAACTTGTACACTGTCAGCATACATTCAATGTATAACTATAACTTAATTTGTTGTAGGCCTAATTTTTACATATTAAATTTATTTCACATTTTAAAAGGTTAAAATATGGCTATCTAGATTTTTCTTAAGTCACAGTACAATTTAGTTTTCCTTGACAAGTAGTTGAGTTTACTCGAATATTAACGGTAAAAGAATATATTAAGCAAAGCATAAAGCATGGATAAACAGGATTATGACCCAATCTCTTGCGCTTAGTCAGAGAGAAAATATGGTTGACCAATACTGCAGGGTTTGCCTTTCTGTCATTCCAATCAGTAAAAAAGACAGAAAATTTTACTGCCAGAAAAAGCCTGCACCGCACGCCCAGCCCAGCCCCACTCCTTTCTCAAAGCTTAATCAAGCTTTCTAAGCAACCTCTGCCACGTGACTATACCTCCCCCAACACGTGCCATGCCCCCTCAATCAACTGATTAACTTAACTAAGCCTCAACACGTGCCACAAACCCACCCTCTCACGTGCCAGTTTAAACCCGTTTTTTCCTTTCCTTTTACCTGGACTTAGCATAAATACCTCACAACCACCCCTTCCTTCCACTCCAAACACTTCCTCCCGTTTTCTCTCTCTACGCATTCACTGCTTTCTCCACACTGATTCTGAACTCCTTTTTCACTCTTTTTGTGATTTCTATGAACAGTTGTTTAGTTGCTGTTTGACCATGTTAGAGAGTGCTGGTAGCGAGCGTGATTCTGGGATGAGCTTGGAGACTCTGAATTCTTCCACGCAGCGAACTTCAATGAGCAGCGGCACTGAAAGCATTTGCAGCACCAGTTTCAGCCGTCTCTCCTTCGACCTTCTTCCTACCTCTTCGCCGGAGAGTCTCTCAGTTAAGCCTCACCGTTCCTCCGACTTCGCCTACTCCGCTATACGCTCCGCCACCTTCGGCCGCAAGTCCGGCCTCACCTTCCGCGACTTCCACCTCCTCCGCCGTATCGGCTCCGGCGACATCGGCACCGTCTATCTCTGCCGTCTCCGCGACGGCGTCGCCCATGATTTCGACGACGATGCAGCGTGCTTCTACGCCATGAAGGTGGTCGACAAGGAAGCCGTAGCACTCAAGAAGAAGTCGCAGAGAGCAGAAATGGAAAGGAAGATTCTCAAAATGCTCGACCATCCTTTCCTCCCTACGCTTTACGCAGAGTTTGAAGCCTCTCATTTCTCTTGCATTGTCATGGAGTATTGTTCCGGTGGAGACTTGCACTCCCTTCGACACCACCACGCTAACAATCGATTCTCTCTCTCCTCTGCAAGGTAGTAACCATCATCATACTTTCCCTTTCCCTGCAATGTCCCCTTCTCCCTTTCGTTTTTTTCCTCATAAAAACTAGGTTATAATTTTTTATTAAGGTGTAGCTTAGATTTTCTCGGATTCTATCTGACTCTGATCAATAATCTTACTGGAACAGAGTTCTGAGCTGATTTTTTTATGTTTTGTTTTGCCTTCTGATTCAATCAATCAGAAACATTGAGCTGTGTTTGTTTGGCTTCCAAGAAAATTATTAGCTTCACTGTTGCACTAGTTTATTTATTAATTAATTTATTTGGGAAATATTCTTGCTACAGGTTTTACGCGGCTGAAGTACTGGTGGCGTTGGAGTACCTGCACATGCTGGGAATCATCTACAGGGATCTAAAGCCAGAAAACGTGTTGGTCAGATCAGACGGTCACATCATGCTCTCTGATTTTGATCTTTCTTTATGTTCTGATGCAATCCCAGCCGTTGAATCCCCAGATGATGCTGCATTCATACCTTCGTTGCCCTACACCCGCCCGCATTCCACCCCCTTCGCGTGCCTCTCGAAACGAATCTTCCGGTCCAGAAAGGTACAGACCCTTCAACCGAACCGGCTCTTCGTTGCGGAACCGGTTGGGGCCAGGTCATGCTCGTTTGTAGGGACCCACGAGTACGTGTCGCCGGAGGTGGCTTCCGGTAACTCGCACGGCAACGCCGTGGACTGGTGGTCCTTCGGCATATTCATCTACGAGATGGTGTACGGTCGCACACCGTTCGCGGGTCCATCCAACGAGGCTACGCTGCGTAACATCATAAAAAAGCCCCTTACCTTCCCTACCGCCACGCCCTCCAGCACGCTTGAAATGCACGCGCGGGACCTCATATCCGGGTTGCTGAACAAGGACCCGAATCGCAGGCTCGGGTCGAAGCGGGGTGCCGCTGACGTCAAGAAGCACCCGTTCTTTGCAGGGTTCAACCTGGCCCTTGTACGTATGGTCACACCACCGGAGGTGCCGTCCCTCAGAAGGCAGAAAACGACGCCGGTTTTCCACGCGAAAGATAACAACGGTAACAGAGATGGCAATAGACAGCATCCTACGGCGTCGTTTGATTACTTTTGAAACTCCGACGATTGTTCAGTCGGTGCCCCTCAGATTTATGACTGGGGTGTGACGTATGTGTATATTTGAGCTGCCCTTTCTTTTTAACCCTTTTTTTTATATCAAATTATAATATAGTTTAATATACTTACCTTTCACATTTCTTGTTACCTTTTATCTGTATTGTCTATGAACTTATGATTAGGTTAATTGATGGCGTGGGGATATGATTACATGAATTGGAAAGAAATGAAAAGGAGAAAAAAAAAGGAAATAGGTTTTGATTCTTTTGAAGTTAAGAAATGTGGAGAATTGGGATCATGTTATGACAAATGTTTGTGTTGCCCCTTTTTGGTTGCCATATGACGGCATTGAGGTTATCATATTCATATTTAATTATCATAATTATAATATTAGGTGCCTTCAAAAGCTGAATTTGGGTCTGTCTTTCCTTTTATGGAATGCTTTGGAGAGAAACTACTATGGAAAAATAACTTGGCATTACTAAATGCAGAAGATTCCTCGCTTAATTTCTCCTCCGCCCACTTTGAGATTCGCACATACAAAGAGAAAGAGGGGGAGGAGGGAAGAAATAGTATGACACACAAGTATAGAACACGCTCCAATATTTAGTTGGTGATAGCTACTATTGGCCTTGGCCATCTTCTAAGAAATGCATAATTTTTTTATTACTATTGAATTTAATTCTCTTGCATTCTTCATATGAAAAATCACATTATTTTTTAAAATGCATTATTTCATTATTTAATAACTTTAATAATTATTCATATTATTTAAATAATATGATAATACACATTGCATGAAATTTTTATAATGATAATATATATAAATTAAATAATTAATGTTTTTTTACATTTTACCATTTATAGCATTGAAAAACATGCCTCTTTAAATTTTTGTTGTTGAATGAATGTACATATATAGAAAGAATTGCTTTTGTTTAGCTTATCCTAGAGCTGATTATTGTGCAAATGTTAATTTCACTTAAAAATGACAAAAGAAAAGAGCTACAATATTTGAATTTGTTATATTACATATGTTCAAAAGAGTTTTGGCAAATTTTAATGATATTTTTTTAATGGGTACTTAATTTAAAGTAATTTTTAAAATGTTAATATATTAAATATTGTACTTTCATTAAATAATATCTGTTCCGTTAGGGATATTTCAACCTGGGATGACCTTGACAAATAAGGGACCTAAGGTGAAGGGCTCGGCCCATAAATTCGACCTCTTCACCTTAGACAAACTAGACTCAAGTTTGAGGGGCTGTGTTCCGTTAGTGATATTTTATCCCGGGGGTCGATCTTGACATATAAAGGATTTAGGCGTCGTTACCTCGATTAGCTTCTTAAGCCACCTAGGTAAGACCCATCAGTGGTAATTTATAAATAGGGGACCCACTCTTAACTTAGGGTATTTGGCACTTTCTCACTCTAACAACTAGATTTAACGCCAATTAGGTCTTGACGTAGGTCTTGAGCTATCTCTTTCGGAGGTTTTTGAGAATATTATTTATCTTTATTCTTCAATAAATGTTTCAAGATAGTAGTAGGACTCACAAGATTTTTGATAATATTAAAAAATTCATTATATTTGGATATAAAAGTTATAGTCATTTACTCACCAAAAAAAAGTTATAGTCATTTTATTTAGCAATACCAAATTAATAAATTATTTTGTAATCATCATATTAAGAGGAAAAGGCTTACAACTCGTCGTTTAACACTTTAACTAATTAAATAGCAGTTTTTTCTTTCTGTTTTTTTTTGGTAAAATAAAGAGCATTATTTTTATTTTAACTTGCTTTAATGCTCTCCAACCTAATCAAAAAGAAAAAAAGAAAAAATCTCAGAAACAAAAACAGTATAGAGAACCTATCGGAACTTGAGCTGCTTGTTTAGGCTTATAGGCCTAAAAGCCCCTTCAACACACGAAAGGGCTGTGCCTGTGCAGTAGACTAGCCAGGAAATGGAGGATTGGAAACAGTATATTATATTATATTATATATTCCATGTTGTCAAATATTCCATATTCCATGTTCCTTATAATTTTACATATATAGCAAAGTTAGGTTTGTGTTGTATTATGCCTGTCTGTCTGTCTATCTCCAAATCCCAATTATGAGTATATATCAGGATGGATATTATTAATGGTTTTGTTTCTCCGTTTCTCGTTGCAATAGCATTGCCAAGGAATATATATCTTCACAATTAATAAAGCTATATTTCACATTCATCAATTTCTTTTTAGCCGTCGATGTGATCGATTTCTTGACACACAATATTATGTATATATAGAAGGTCAATAAAAATTTAAAATCTTCACATTATGCATATAGATGGGGTCCCATTTGGGCAGGTAATAGTATATGTCAATATATTACTGTTCAAATCTTTAATTTTATATTCTTGTTCATAACTTAAATTGTTAATATTACATACTTAGGGATGCTGACTATCTTAAATATGAAATGCAATGCTATTCAACTAAAGTTTTTGTTAATTTGGGCACTCACACTTGCACATGTAGAATTTGGCAACTCACAGGTTTCCATCATTTCTTCTCTATTTTTGGGTCTGCCTGAAGCCCTCTTCATTGGTGGTGGCAGTGGTGTAGCTGATGTGTCTTCTGCCAAAATTGTTCCCCTTACAAAGGGTTAACATGGTGAGCATAGGTAGCATTAATGGATGCTATTGTCAACCATCCATGCCAGTAATCCTCTGGTTTTCCCCTATGTGCCAATGCTGCAATGGCATGCATGCAGGGCATCCCTAACAAAAAAAAGATTAGGTAAAATTAAAAACCAAAACCATATTATGAAGTTAAAAACTAAAAACAGAAGTTTATATAAAATCATGTATAAAGGTCCTTAACTTTATATAAAATCATGCACTTAGGTCCTTAGTCAGCAGTTTAACAACAGGAATTAACCAGAAGTTTAACGTTTGAACTAAACTGCATGACGGAGGTTGAAATTAGGGAACACGAGACCAATTTCCTAAAGTCAGGGACCTAATTGCATGACGCTCACAAAGTCAGTGACCTAATTGCTAGTTTACTCAAATTTAAAATCTTCACATTATGCATACAGGCTATGTTTGACAAATAACACTTTTTTGGAAAAGTTTATTTATCACATAAACTTTTCTAACTCCATATTCGTATGCGATGTGAATCTTAATTTAATTTGTAAATTATAGTATATGGGCTATTTTTCTTTAATTTACTATATATATAAATATATATCTCATCTCACAATTGGAAGAATGTTGAATTAAAGGCGTGATGTGCGATTCACGTAAAGAATTGCAAGACTTTAATAGGATATGTTTTGACATGTCACAGCATGCAGTGTATAGATATAATTAAATAAATATATACCATGCACCTTTTACAACTTGTGCAGGATGCGTTGCTCAAAGTATATATATAGTATATAAGAGTATGGTAATTAAACTCAAGAATCGATACCCCAACTCATTGAAATTCTATGTTTCTGATTTCAAATGCTGCCACTTTCAGCCTTTTAGGCTTTACAGACGATATGATGTGTCCATTCCCATCAAATATTTATACCTCATCTCATCTCATTTATATAGAGCTTCAATTCCTTTTCCCTTTTACTCTTTGCCCAGGCTTTAATTTAGAATGTCTCCAACTGTTTTTTTCTGCTTTTATATTTGTTCTCTAACATATAACTAACTAATGTTTCTAGAAACTATTCGGGTTTTAGGTAGGAATCCATTTTTAATTTGTCTGCTCCTTCCATTTCATCTTAATTAACTCTCATTCATTGATATTAGTTTAACACAACCTTATTAATATATTTAGAGACTAATTTCAATTATTTAAAAATTTTAGGGACCAAAAACAATAAAAAAAATGTTAGGGACTAAAACCAAATTTCGATGAAAGTTTAAGGACAAAAAAACATATTTAGCCCAAAAAATATTATGTTTCATAAGATGTTGTATAAATTTATTGAAAATAAATTTGTCAAATTAAAAATTGAAAACACACTTCAAATGGTACTTACTTAGGGGAGAGCGGAGAAATAGAGTAAGAAAAATATTGTTTCTCTTATTTGATAAAAAAATAATGGTGAAAAGAGAAAAAAAAAATGATGAGTCTCACATATTTTTATTTCTCCCCATGATTGAGTGGAAATTCTTCCCACTCTTATTTCTCCTTTATTTCATCTCTATTTCTGTTATACCAAAAAAACTTATTTGATCTCTATTTCTTACGTATTTCTCTCCGTTCCATTTTTTTCTTTTCTATTCTCTCCAACCTATTGTTTTCATTCAACCAAACACAGGTAAGGGAGACTCAATAACATGGAGAATGTGCTCGGATGGATGAGAGACGCATCGGCGCGTGTGAGACACGCAGCATTTGGTTATGAGAATGTGTATGTCATCTCATCTCATCTGTGTCCCAATCCCCAGAGAGGAGTGATAGGGAAATTAAAGAATGAAAGTCCCAATTAACTCAATTGACAACACAACACAACACACAGTGTCTCATGTCATTTCCTGCCAACCCTTTAAACCATTGTCTCCAGTCCTCTCCTTTCCTCTTCACAAACCTAATTAATTAACTTAACCTTTAATAAATTAACCACATTTCATCCAATCACCTCCTGCCATTTGTTTTCTCTTTTACATTTCTTCATTTGCCAACTATATTAATTTTCCGGAGACCATTTCATAACATTGCATGTGAATAGAGACTTTCAGCAGAAAATTGAACCTCAATCTCATATATATGCAAAATTCAATCTTTATCAGTTAAACTAACTTCATCAATCGGCAACCATTTATTTTAATTTATTCGAATTAATTTTATTTGTCGTGTTTCGTCTCTGTTAACAAAAAAAAATGGTCGGTTCTCTCAACGTCTACTTGATCCGTTCTCGACAAAATTTAGGCACACGTTGCATCTCAAAATTATGGTAAATATTATTGCACCATATCCGGTCCTATTTATAAGAACTTTTTTAGGGTGAGTCTTGGTCCTTTTTATAAGAACCTTTTTAGATTGTCTCATACATTAATTATTTTTTAACAAAAATACCCCATTAGTGGAGGTAGGTGCGTAATTAATTAGTAGAGAGAGTATGACACAATTGAGTAGTTAAGTGAAAAGAGAAAGATAATGGGTCTCAATAAATTCAAGGGTAGTTTAGGAAATATCATACATATTCTTGACAAATTTATTGCAATCAACTAAATTAACCAACTTTCTTAATCCGTGTGATATAGTTAAAAGGTTCTTATAAATAGGACCGGAGGGAGTATATTTTAAAAATATTTTTGGTCCAAATGTCCAAGTAATTAGCTTTTGACAATTCTACTTGTACGCAGTTGTCAGTTGAGAGTCACAACTCACAAGGCCTGCTGCTAGGAGAGGTAGCTGTCTTGACTTTGGTAATTGGGTTTATATGGGAATCCTAAAATTTATTACATCGGTACAAGAGTTTTTAAGATGACTTTTTGCTACACAATATATACGCCTCTATATGGTTATGGTTAATATGGAGAATTTTATGATATCTCTTAGTACTGAATTATTTATGTAGAATTATATCTAGAATTCAAACGATTGTAAAAATATAGTCATTCGTGAGATATTCATATTGTACAAACCTCTAATTTTTTATTAAATGGGTATTATTATTATTATTTTCATTGGGGACAGCTACGTTGGTCCCCTGTTGCTATTGAAATAAATTAGTTGACTTCAATTTCAACCGACATAAAACAAGCTTGTCAACAAAATGCTCATACTTAATACTAATATTAATTTATCATTATGAGGCAAACTGTTATAGCTTCATAACAAAACTATATTTAGTTGACAATTTGCTAGTAAGCATGGGAATTGAGAGTTAGCATTGCCAACTTGGTAAAAAAAATTGAGGTGTCGTTTATGCATCGTTATTTTAGGAGTTTGATGAGTACGTCTCTGAAGAGCTAATAAATTTTGATGGGAGGGGACGGTGGAGTTGACAATTACCCATAAATATAACTTCTTGGGATCAATGAAGTTTTGCAGCTGAACATTATTGACCTTTCTTGTCTTGTGTTTGGAGAAGATATGTACAAGCCTACGCCTAGGTAGGATTAATCAAATGCAGTATATATAACTGCCAAGGCAGGCAACATATATAGATACTATAATTACCCTGCCACAACCACTAGTATATATTGTGGCCCAAAATCAATACAAATTAAGAAGATATATGCCGTTTAGAATAGGAGTTTAAAATAAGATTTGAAATGAAAATTATGATGATAGTATATATCCGACTTAAGCATGGTATATGTTCTTAATTATCGCATGATAATTAAGGAATGACTTGGAGAAAGGCTGTATATATCACTCACATCTCGTGGATATGTGCATAATGCTTATTGTATTTGATCCGTCATGGGCTCATGGCTAATTTATGGACATCTTTTAGATGAAAACCCATTGTTGGATATGATTTTAAGAATTTTTTCTATGTTATAATTTATATTGCAGTTTCCTTCATCATCATATATGTAGGTTGAATACATTTAGTTCTTGTACAAAAAATAAAATCTATAAATGCAAGTGAATAAGTTTTAAATTAATTAATGAAATATAATACATATATTAGTGATAAACAATGATTTTTTATGTAGTTAAATTTATATTCATTGAATTGAAAAAAAAATACTTTTAAAATTAAAAAAAGATTAATTAATAAATTAATAAAATTTCAGTTCTAATATTATTATTTTATAGAGGTTTTCCTATATATAATATCTATATCCCGTTTTGTGTATGTGCTTCATAAGGGACGTCATAAAACAAATAATAATACTCCAACTGTATGGTGTGGTGATTGGGCCTTGCACCATCCTCGGCCGAAATCACCCAACCCTAAAAATTGTCTTTTTTGGTACTCCATGGCCCATTGATCCCCCCAAAAATACCCATGCCTAATCCTGTCTAGCTGTTGAAACCAAATGTGCTATAATTTACAGGGTAAGGTCAAAATATTCAGTGAATTCCCCAAGAAATATGTTATCTCATTTCGTTGCACATGAATTGCCACACCAAAAAGGCAGAATTTATTTTTGAAAAAAATGAAACATAATTTCACACAAATAATGATTATGAGGCCAGAGTACATGGCAATTATAATCTAAAGTAAACCACGGAAACCCCTGAGCTTCACCATCACAAAGGGCTTCAAAGCTTCAAGTCCTTGACCAACAAGTTGACTCAGGGACAACTAATGACAATCACAATGAAACTAAAAGTAAATGATGCCGTATTAGTTTTCTGCATCTCATCTCATAATATACAACAATGCTTTTAGCTGGACAGCCTTCTATGTCTGAAGTACACCTACTAGCTAGTAGCTACCATATAATCCAACAGAACCTACATTAACAAACAAGAAAGCTTTCACTTTGTAAAGTTTGAATTCTTCTTCCTTTTTATTTTTCAGTTTTTGTAGATAGGAGCGTGAGAGGAGAGAAAACAAGAAAAAAAGTATAGCAACTAGAGTAAAGAAATAATATAACCTATACTGGTGGTGATCGTGTATGACTGTAGGATAGCTACTCTTCACAAAATTGCAAAATGAGTACAAAGAAACTGACGAACAAGTGCTCCCTATACACATTCAAAATGCCTCATAGTTAACGAAGAAGTCTGACAGCTATGATGAAATGAAAAATTTTCCATCAACTGCTGCAGAATGGAGACTTTCTACCTAGGTTGAAACATGCATCTATCTGTTCAAAGGTTCTAACTGGACTTCCATCCTTGCAGAGGTTTGTGACTCTTTATCTGCAGGTGTCCTGCTTGGGCTCAAGAGATCAAGGGAATCATCTTCCTCAAGATTACCAAGCACCCAATTGCCTCTTCCAAATATCCGGTCCCTTATTCGCCTCTTTTCACGGTATTCCAAATAAGCAACAGTCAATGCAACAACTGAGAACCAAATCACCATTGCCCAATTGAGTTCATGGACGTTTTCCAAATCATATTTGTATCCCAAATGCTTCATGCCAGTGAAAAGTGCTGCAATGCCTACAACAATGGCAGATCTTCCAATAATTATGTGGAAGTATTCCCAAATAACCCTTTTAAAGGGTGCCTGTTCTCCGTTTGCTTGTTTTGGAGGCCTGAAGTATGCATTCACTGGCTGTATGCAAGCCAAAAATATGGTAGCAATTCCAAATTTAACATGTGTTGAGCTGGCATGAAATCCCCGAAGCTCAGCAATAGCAAAAAGAAGGGCAAGTAGAACTAATGCTAACCCTGAGTATTGCAAGTAAACATGAATTTTGTACCATCCATCACCCTTGAGATGTTTTAAGTATCTGGCTGCCAATATACCTCCAGGAAGCAAGATGCCCCACGCAAGAAACATCATAAAGCCATGTACAGCCAAAACAGGAAGTAAATCCTGCTCTGCTTCTGCAGAACCACGCATCAGCTGTACAAGTATAGGCCTACTACTCATAATAGAATGCATATTCCTTTCACTCAGATGGTCATTACTCCATCTAGAACCCATTGCCCAAACAACTTTGAGTGGAGTTGTGGGATCAATAATGTTGTTACATTCTGGCTTCTTGTCCCGACCACAAGATGGATGCAAGGGACGTGTAAATTCCATGGTAATAATGCCATTTTCTGTTTTGCATCTCACATATGTCAAATTCTCATGGGTAGGATGTATATTTGAAGCATCCCTTCCATCAATCCAGTAAGTGTTTACACGACCCACACCATTATCATCAATCCAGCCTACATAAGCATAACTGTATATCATTCCACTTCCAAATCCTATGGCAAGATAACCACTCTTTTTCTCACCACGAGCAGCAATAGATATGGAATCCTTTGACAATGTCCAAAAGAAGGTAACCTGTTGATCATCCAGAACAACACTGCTATTGTACATGTCAGATAGACCCCCATCCACAACCTCCACTCTCCATCCCATTTTCTTCTCATACAATGAATGATAGTAGATGTGATCAGGAGTGTTCCTGTCAGGAGCCCAAATTAACTCCTTAGGACTAGCTTGAACTCCATGAGCCTCAGGACCTCCAGCATATATAGTCTCAGTCAGATTCCTCGATGTGGCATTTCCACCAATGGGATCCGAAGTAATGTATAGCACAACATCATGGCCAGCTTGTATGGAAAACGTGACCGGCACCCCTCTTTCCACTCTCAAGACAGGTGCTTCCTTTTTGTTGATGAAAATAACCTTGGCCGGATTTGGGGGGTTGGGGTAATGCAACGCTGGACCAGAGGAAACAACCAAGGTGACCTTGGCATCAGCAATGATGACATCTTGATCCTCTTTATCTTCAGCATCCAGAGGACCTTTACAGTCATTCACATGCTGGGAAACATTCAGAACCAAATGACCGAAATTTTCAAATGGAAGACCTCCATGATTCTCAGGAAGATAGTAAGGTTGAACACTATCAGGAGGTCTAATCTTGCCCAAAGCCCAAATAACAGTCATGTTAGCTGAATGATTCACAGGGTGATCATAATTGCTATCAACCTCACTCAATGGCCTCCTGTATCTAACAAATGAGATCCCATCTCTCCTTTGCCCATAAATTAACTTTGTGTCATTCACCAAACCCACCCTCTCAGGCCCTACATAGATTGAATCAGGACAAACCCCTTGAGCAGATCCATCCTCATTGTCTATGGCACACTCACTATACTTAGTGATAAAGAAATCATCCACAAAGGGCAAACCATCTTCCTTAAACCCTGCAACAGCCACATCAGCACCAACCATGAACTCAGAATCAGTGGCATTAGGGTTTGCCCACCCAAAAGCCATGTAATTCATAACCCCAGTTGCACCCTCTAACCCTATCTCAATGGAATCCTCCTTTGGATATAAACTCCAACGAACCCTCAAGTCCTTCGACAGAACCTTACAATTGTCAAACATCGTTGGCTCCGTGTGAACTGCAACACCCTCTTTCTCTCTCTCGCTGCTCCGAGGTGACGGCGCAGGAGAACTCGCCGCCGAGTCGGAGAGCACGACGTGGCCGAAATCTGAGGCGGTGGGTACTTCCCACACGGCGAGGACGCGGATCATGTTCCACGTAACGTTGGGCATGAGACGCACGACGAAGGTGGAATTTGCGTAGGTTAGATTCAGCTTGTGATCGGAAACGATGAATCCAGTGGTGAGGTTGTCGAAATCGGGAGCGAGTGCACCCCACCAATGCACATCGGAGCCAGAGAGCATGTCGAATTGGGAAACCCTAAAAGAGCAATCGTCGAGGATTTTGAGGTAGCCTCTGAGTTGGTGCTGAACCATCTTGAATTCGGATTCAAAATCGACCAAGGGGCTGGTCCTGGTGCAATTGGGATGAGGATCCGCATAGCCAAGGAACAACAACGATAGGAAGATCAAGATAGTTTCGCGAAGCATGTGGATGAGATCCGAATACAAAGACGCGGTTAATATTCGGAATCCGGTGGATCCGAATTGCCGCTTCTGAACGGAGGGGGGACGGTGGTGAGTGGAGAATCGCCGTCGTCGAGCAAACCACGGCGGGTTGGGATGGAAATTTCTTTCGTTTTTTGAAAGAAAAATGGAAAAAACGCGTTACGTTTTCGCGTTTTTA
This sequence comes from Sesbania bispinosa, assembly GCA_026901365.1. NCBI lineage: Eukaryota > Viridiplantae > Streptophyta > Magnoliopsida > Fabales > Fabaceae > Sesbania > Sesbania bispinosa. The sequence goes on from QLOH01000889.1 coordinate 39,134, forward strand.
TGATTGAGAGGTGACAACTTTGTATGATTCAGTGAAGAAATAAAAAAACAGAGGGTATCGTATCGTGCGTGGCCAAGGTGAGAGACTCAGACTCAATAGTAGTATAAAGTAAACCACGACTTACTTCAATCGTTTCCTCATAAATGGTTGTCACTTGTCGACATGGTATTATATAGCTTTGCGTGGTTAGTTTTTTCACATCAAACAGTACTTTATTAGAGACATTGTAATGATGATTTGTTATATCCATAAACCATAATAACAAAAGATATAAAGTCTCATATTAGTGAATTGAAAAGTATGCCATCATATCCCATTGTTGAAGGACATCACTGGCCGGAAGTCTCAATTCTCAACTCTTGAACATGTTGTAGAGAAAGAGGACAACCCACTAACAATAAAGATACAACGAGTAATAGGTCAACATATCACTTATCAAATTTATGATTCGGGAAAGACGCACTAGTAGTAGGATAGTTATACCAACAATTGCCCAAGCGCACCAAAACAGAGAACAAAGGTATAGAAAAAGACTTTGCGGTTGCGGCTTTCTGATTTTTATAATTTTTAATTATGAGTGAGGTCATAACCAAAAGCACCAGCAATTTCGACATTGGTTTTCAAACGCGAACTCCCTGCACAACTAATTTCTATTTCCATGTGCTTCCATACACCGATTATAACTTCACACTGAAAGTAATTGCCCTTAATGGTATTGGGCTATTAGCTCACCAAGAATCCTTTAGCACGATTTCGTCAAAACGCTATGCTATATATTTTATATTGTTCCAACTCAAATCAGGGTATGCTTAACAGGTTAACTTCACCTACCAAAAATTTAAGAAAACCAAAGTCAATGACACAAGATTTTCAACACAAAGCCAAAGAAATTGATTCTTATATATATCAGATAAATACAAGTTGCAAACAGTGAATAAGCTTCACAATAACGGTTCCAGAATCCAGATGATTATCTGCTATCTGCTCATGTAAAAGAAAGTCAGGCGGTCTCGACCTACCAAATTCATTAAAACAGCCATCATTACATTCAGAAGGCGCCGGATAATTGAATCGAATGCATTGCTGAATGCTGAGTAGTTCCCAATTTTCTTGTCATCCCAATATTACAGAAAAAAATCACAAAGAGTTGTAACTAAAATATTCACAGCACACAGTCTTCCTCGTGCTGAAATGTTTCAAGTTTGTCAGAAGTCATAATAATTATCAAAATCATACTCAGAAAATTCACTCCCACCTGAGAATACGTAATGGTCATAATCATCATCAGACAATAAATCGAAGTCTGAGATCCCAGATGGGTAATCTCCATCTGATTTTCCCCAATCTGATCCATAATCCATTTCATTTAAAAATGAGCCGTCAGGAGCGTAATCATATGTTAGGAGTAAATTTTTGATCTGTTCATCACATCTCTTCCACAAACTTCCTTTCAAATCAATGTTGAAACATTGTCGTAAGTCAAAAGATTCAAGGTGAGGACAGCCATCAAGAATGGCAAGCAAGCCATCATTAGTCAGCTTGTTTCCGAAAAGCTGGAGATGGCGTAACTCGGGCATGGTTTCTGCAATAGCAAATGCCTCCTTATCACACCAAATTTCTGGATGCCTGCGCCCTTGCTTGTTGAATTTCAAGGATTTCAAGTGAGGGCAACATCGGCCAATAACTTCTAGAGTATCCTTGAATAAGATGCTGCTGAATGATATCTCAAGTTCCTCCAACTGGGGAAGCTTTTTTGCAACATCACACAATCCTTCATTTGATATGCTATCGCAATATGAAAGACGTAGGCTTCTTAAATGACTTGTACTGTAAAATGGCAAAGAGAAAACAAGGGGTGATAGTATTAGACAAAGATGTGACCAAAAGATCTGCCACGACATTCAAAAATTAACTAGATGATATGCAACTAAAAGATCTGCTGTGACCTTGCTTAACTATCTAAAAAAGTGAAATTTCATATTTACATATAACATATAAACATTTTGCACTTCAAACAAAGCACTAAGTCCAAAAACTAATAGTGTTAAGATATAGACACAGTTTCAGCAATAACTACATCACACCCACACATGCACAAGCAAAAATCTATTCAATATGATATACAGTATCTGAAATAAAAGATGAGTGGCACAATTTATGAAATAAAAAATGAAAACCTGGTTTTGAACAATGAGATAAGTGAAACTTTCTTCAGTTAACTGCAAGAAACCTATAAGATGATGAGTGACAGAATTTATGAAACTCAATAGTAAATTAAAATCGTCTCCCTTGAGGTTTGGGCTAATTACACTCCATATTCTCTGTAATTGTAAAGCCTACAAAAAGACATTGGTAAGTATTGTAATTATTATTCCAAATAATTTTTCAAAGTTACACTTCTACCATCCTTCTCATTGAATACATCTACTTCTGCCCTAAAATTGGATCTCCAAGTCTTTGTATTTGTACACTTTTAGTCAAAATCTGAAATACTAATTTATCTGTCTCTCCAAGCCCAAACCTGCAACAAATCCTGCCAGTATCAGTTACACCAACTTCTATCCTCTAGATCTAATTCAAATCCCTAGATGTTTTCAGCTGCACTGTAGAAAACTCTGGTCCATTACTTTCAAGATCAAAATGAAATTTGAGACTTGGGTAATATTTGAGTTACTTGTCAAACAAACAAATAATCATTAATTGGTTTTCATTAGATTATGCTCTACGAGTCCATGCCAAGGGGCTCACCAAACAACACGGGTCACTTGAATTTACCCTTTTTCCTAGTGAAAATAAGGAACTAAGGAATGCTAGCAATACACCCTTTGCCACTCTCTTTTCAATTTCAATACTCTCTAATATTGGGTTATATTCCCATACTTAACCCACTAAACAACCTCGAGGTTTTGTAATAATGGGACATTTCAACCCAATAACACAGTGGTAAAAAGGGAGTGTCAAATTGCGAGCATTTCTCCTATTTTCATGTTAGTTTCAATGTTTGCGAGCTGAGGTTTTGTTCTAACAAATAGATGCACGACTGTGGTTGGAAATTCCAAAGCTCCTTCTTATACTGTAGGTAACAAGGAATTTCAAGGATTGGAATTAAACACAAGAGTCCCCGGTCGCTTAGTTAGATACATTATTTGGTATAGTATAATTCACATGCAAAGAAAGAAGGATCAAAGACCTAGAACAAAATGGAAGGAATATTGACCCTAGTGTAGACACGATTAAAGGTCAATTTGCAAATAGTAAACAAAAGCATGGAAATGGAGAAGCATCTATGAGGAACATACGAATCAGTGATGTAGTGGAGGAGATCATCGGTACCGAAATACTCGATGTTGATATTGAGCAAGTGGCCAGAACTGTAGTCAATTAATCGGCGGCACATAACCTCTAAGTCTTCGTCTGACATGAGGTCGAAATCCCCCACTTTGCGCATGTCAATGGTGCTCCACAGGACAGGGTCCATGGAGATGTTGCGCCACACAGAGCAAACCCTCTGAGCGCAATTCAGGATTTTGACTGTGCCAAGCTTCAGGAAAATCGATTGCACCACGTCTCGTGGAAGATCCAGCCAATTTCGTTCTCCGGAATCAGCTACGGGTAGTGCATTCGAAATCGAAGAAGACTCCATTGCAGAAGAATTGGGGTTAGGGTTGTAGCCAGGAGCGGTCACGAACTGATTTTCTCACGAGCAAACATTTTCTGACTCATCTCATTTTATTTTTATTTTTTTTTGGTCAAAATCATCTCATTTTATGTCATGCTGTTTGCCAGAGTTGTTAGTTTTTACGAGGTTCAGTGGTACGAGGCCAAATTGCTAAATGGGTTTTAAGCTGGCCCACTAACTATAGGTCTGAAGCTCAGCCCATAAGTATTGATTAGGCAAGTAGGATTTTCATTGAATATATTCTTTATTTATTTATCCCAAAGAAGACCAGAATCTAATGATGTTTATATACAAGTAATATGCTCGAAACAGGATTACAATTTTTGGGAAAAAAAAAGCAAATCGGTCTCTAACTTTTGGTGTACAATGCAGTTTCGTCCCTGAATTTGTTAAATAGAACTTTATTCTCTGACTTTTGTAAAAGCATGCATTTTAGTTCTTACTTTATTAAAAAATATGCATTTTAGTCCCTAAAGTGCATATTTTTTCATAAAGTGAAGGACTAAAATGCATGCTTTTACAAAAGTCGGAGAATGAAGTTCTATTTAACAAAGTCAGGGACGAAATTGTATAGTCCTCCAAGAGTCAGAGACCGATTTACTAGTTTAGTCTTTCGTTTTTTCTATGTAGGAATATTACTATTTTGACATTACCAAAACGTAATTTCTTTCTTCTTCCAATCAATTTTATTTTTCGTAAGCAAAACTTAAGGTGAAGGGATGACACCACATTCCAAGACAGGGAAAGTCGAGGTGCTTACATTTACCTCACCCCAAGGGGACAAGTGAGGGTTCGAGCCTACTACCTATCATACGTGCGACCCTGTTTTACTTTACTTGACCAACCCTTTGGGTTTTTTAAATTTATAATTTTTAGTAAATATTACTTTGACATGTTGTACGTGTAATTAGTAACTACTTGTTATAACTCATATCAATTCATTCTGAAATTCTCACCCACTTTTCTTTCAAACCGTAGTAACTACTTGTTATGGTTGATATTTATTTATGTAAAGCCAATTTTATTCAATGATTATCCTTCATCCCTAATGTGCAGGTTCCGTGAAATCTGATTTGATCGTCAAAAAAAAAAAAACTAGGAATCGAGAAGAAAGCGCAAATAATACAACATTAAAACTGAGTAATGTTTATTTTTATTTTTAAATCATCAACCCCCTTTTGATGAAGTGACAGTAGGTAATGAACAACAAAACAAACAAACAAAAAAGTCAATAACGAGTTACGACACCAATCAATCTTTTTAAATAAAGGATTAAATTGTAACTTTAGTTCAAAAACTAGAATATTTTTTTTTTCAAAAAAAAAAAATCCTCAGAATATAAGAGATAGGGTCAAAGGATGACCCTTTGTTGAAGCATCCATGCTAAAAAGCAAGGGAAGCCGCTTGTAGGGGCGTTTATGGCGCTTACAACCACATGCAATCAAGGATGTGAGTATTTTAGTTTGTGGTCAAAAGTAATGATATTTATTATGTGATTTGGTAAGTTGAGGACAGCAAAAGAGGCAATCTCATCTCATCTCTATAATGCTAAGCTAAACCACGTTCTCTTCATTCCAATTCCAAGCTGTGGGCTTAGGTGAGCTCCATTGCATACCTTCATTTGTTTTTCAACTGTTTGGTTATCTGCCATCCAATGTTCACTGAATATGCCACGTGTATTAAACACTTTCTAATTAGATATAGTAGGTAATGAGTACCAAGACAAACAAATAAAAACAACATAACAGGCAAAACAATGCATTATATTTCAAGTTTCAATCATCCATAAATGGTTTATAAAAAAAAATCATATTTTGTTATATAGCTGCCAGGTTTTCCAGGAATTAAAGAAAAATACATTTCATTTACTATAACCACCTTGGCCCCATTTTTCCTTATTTGAATTTAAAACTAGAATATTGAGGATAATATTCAAGAGTTTGAATCAATTTCCCTTCAATAATATGAAAATTATTTTCAAGATTTAACATAAATCATTTTCAACTAGAAAGAAAAATCATTCATTTAAAATGACTCTTCTTTGGGCTGTAAATGCCATACTCATATTTATTAGATTAGGATAAATCAACGTTTTATTATCTCAATTACTACATACCTTATACATATAAAATTGGAGAATTTCTCGTTTTACATATTACATAAGATTTGACAGAAAATCTATGTTAGGAATAAGGAGAATTTATTCGGTATTGATTTGCAGCCTCCAGCATAGCAAATACAAAACCAATGAAAAAGTCAAACTCTAAGCAATAATTGCGCATCAACCTTGAGCCAGCCTATCTCCCATTCGAACTAACCCCACAATATACTATACTATATTAGAATTGAAGAAACAAAAGCACAAACTTTTCCAGAGAGGAGAGAGCAGAGGCAGAAAGAGAAGAAGCACTGCAAAAGTATTCTCTCTTTCTTGGATCTCTCAGTACATATTACATTGAAAATTCACACCAAAAAAAAAGAAAAAGAAAAAGAAAACCCCTTTTTCTCCTACTCATCCTCCATTCTTCCATTACATAGTGTACTTCATCATATCATTCACCACACTATTGTTTCTTCCTCTTGAAATTGAACCCTCTTGGAACATTCTGGGTATAGCATGGATCAAGCTCGAGCATATTCATCTCCACAGTTACTTACTTCCTCAACAAGTAACAATGGACAGCAAGTAGAAGAATGTGGTTTGGAAGGTAATTAATTTCATGTGTTGCATGGTTCATACCCTTTACAATTTCCCTTTTTTAGTTTTGAATTGAGAATGGGTTTGCCAACAATTGTTACTCAGGCAATCCATGACATGTTCCATCATCTTAGAATCTGAATGATCAAAAACATTAATCAAGCATTCCACATCACGTTAGTGATCACCATATTTATTCAATGTTTCATTTTTGTGATAGGCCTTGCCGCAAATGTCAAGTTATTGCTGAAACTAATTCAAGAACATAATGGGGCTAGCACAAAAGAAAATGATGAGCGCAAGTTCCATAGGATGAACGGGATGATGTTTATCTTAGATGAGGCTAGGTCCAGGGTTCAAAAACTTCAATCTTGTACTAAGAAAAAAGCTGAACTTAGGAGGTGTAACACTGATCTTAGGCCTAACATTCCAAGTCCCAAGGACAGAAGGACTCCTGATGTGCCTATAGATGAGAAAGAGAGGCTAAGGAGAGAGCTCAATGCAAGCTTGGTGGCACGGCAGAGCCTTCAAGCAATGTGTTCAAGTTTGGGAAAAGAAAAGCAAATTATGGCTTCTGAACTTGCAAGGAAGGCTCAAGAATTGACAGAAATGGAGGACTTCATCAGTGATCTACGAGCACAGAATGAAATGTTGATGGAGAAGTTGCATGCTTGCAGCTCAGAACAGAAGGAGAAGAAGAGTAATGGAATGGAAATGGAAGGTAATATAGTCCTGCAAGAGCGTAACAAGGCACTTACAGAACAACTCCAAAGGTCAATTGATGGTTATAGGTCTTTGAAGAGAAAACTCAGAGACGTGCAAGATGAAAACAAGGAAATTCATGCTACAATGGAGCAAATGGAGGAGGAAGTTCAAGCAGGCATTGACAGGATACGTAGCTTCAAGAAAGAAATGGCAAAAGCTAATCTTGAAACAAGCAGCGTCAAAGGGGAAATTTCAGCTTTAGAGCACATGCTTAAGTCTCTTAACATGAAAATCTCAAAACATACACAGAAGAAAACTTAATTGTGATAAGCCAAAAGCTCAGTCTGTGATTGGTAGAGGTTAAGATGAGAAGCACTGTTTGCAGGGGAAGAGAATAGACACTGTATCAACACATCAACCATGTACAGCATGCTCTATTCACTTCTTGCCTACCTCATCTATTTTCATGTCTAGATAGCATGCTCTTAGGCCATGAGCAGATAGGAAAAATCATTGTAATATGGGAGTTAGGAAAAATGGTCAAACAAGAGAAGATTGGTGACGTTGCACAATCTTCTGAGCTTAGATTTCTAGATGTCCAGTTGTCCACTGACACAAGAGTTGTATAAACCAGATTCCTGTCCTCTCTGTATGCATGTTCTAAATTCAATTTTTGTTCAGATCAATCTGATCTTCATGCAGTTTCTAAATAATTAGATTAACTCCTACACCAGGAAAAGAACACGAGCACATCATCACTGTTTACATTTAGACTAGTAATAAACAATTACTAAGACTTGTAAAGGCTAATCAAGGAAAGAATATAACCAACCATATATATAACTTTATAGTACAAGTTATTAGATGTATTTAAATAATACGTGGTCCTACAACTGCACTCTTAACTGCTTGTTTTCCACTTCAAACTAGCTCAAAAGGCCACACATACTAGATCTTAGCATAGTTAGCTTTCAGAAAAATGAAGTTGTCATGGATCCTTCTAATCATATAACACAATCTATTCTTGACAGATTTTTTATGCACGGATCAGTATTTTCAGTTCGCACAACAGGGTTAAAACATCAAACATTTTAACAAAAAAACAATGTACTTTATTTGATTATTACGTAAATAATCAGATAATCTACCCAAACAAACAATATTTTCACGATGTTGAACTTGATGATCCACCATCCATAATATGCCCTTCAAGAGCAGTTAACTATAACATTATGTGTTCTCCAGATTAATTGTTTCTATGAAAATTCACACCAGGCTCGTCACCTGCTAATATTCAAATGAAACACTGTTTTAATTATTTCAAAAAAGAATTCCACTTTCCCAAAGAAAGGCGTGTTCCACCTCGCAGGCTCGCTGCAAATAGCAATATTGCATTTGCTACTAGACAACGACCACATTCTCATGGCAGTGTATTAATAAACTAAATTTTTACGAGTATATTAACAAGTAAAAAATTGGTAATATACTCGTAAAAATCACACCAAGTTATACTTTAGGAATACATTAAAAAAAATTACTGATATATACTCTTAAACAACTACACCCTTAGAAGTATATAAATAAAAACATTTTCACTCCTAAAAACAAGTAAAATTATATAGAACAGGTACATGTATTTGCATGATCTTATCATCGTTATTTTTAACTTGATAAATTGAGAAAAGGGAAAACACCAACTTGGGATCATGTGCATGTAAATGACCTCAAAATATACACATTTTACTGAGGAAGGCTTTGCAACTTGCAGGCTGCAATTGAGTTCAGAATCCATGTATTACTTGCGACCTTTGAACCTGTAGAACTTGCCAGAACCTCTGCATCACATCGCCTTTGGCTGAAAATTGTATCTCTTTCAGAAGGATTGAATTTATCAGGAAGCTCAAGACTGTAAATTATGAGGGTTTGGTATGGATGCATATCAGGTGATATAGCTTTTTGGTCACCAGACACTGGCTTCCTATGCAGCACCATCCCTCCAGCAGCGGTCACAAGTTCTTGCAGATAGCCCTTGTATGATGGTATAAAATCTCCCATGAAATAAAACTTGTAGCTGTCAAAAAGCTTTGGTTGCTGCATAAGAAATTTTGTGAACACAAACCACTAGTTTAGTCTCTTCAGACAAGCAAACATTTAGTGAAATTGACATTAACTACCCTAACTTAACTGGATTGAAATGCATTACTAGTTGTCATTAAACAAAATTTGCTACTATAAGACGAGTCTACTTAGATGAAATGGCTATACACATTGAAACCAAAGAAAAAAAACTTCTGCCTACCGTAATGACAACCAGAAGGCACATTGCTGTAGCGATTTCTTTTGTCATCAAACCACTTTCTTATAATAACAATATTGATAATAACAACAACATTGCAACGATGAAAAATCTAACCTTGTTCAATGCTCTTAGTCGTCCAAGACGAGGCCCATCCTTGATTCCATGGACGTCAACGTTAATTTCAAAACGCTCCTCGTCAACAGGTTCCAATTCCTTCATGCAAGCTTTGATCCCTGCTTAGCCATAAACCAACCAATCCCAGAACGATAAATTTACAAATCCGAAAAAAAGAGAAGAAATTAATTTTGACATTTTTCAATTTTCATAATCTTATGATAACGACTTAGTAGGAAACTAAAATGTAGAAACAGAAAGAAATAAAAGAAAACTGAACTTACACTCAATGTTGAGAATCCACTTTCCCTCCAGGATACCCAACAATACTTTGAGGGTCCTTCTGCATGCCCCATTTTCATCTGTTGATGCTATAACATGGGTGACACTTGAATCCCAATTTTTCAAAACTGTAACCTTGGATACTCTTTCAAATTCGGAAACAACACCCTACAGTTTCAACCATAAAAGAAAATTCATAAATAACATTTCTTTAATGAGGAAAATTCTAATTAGAAACTAAATTCAATCATTTTACCCTCTCTTGTACTGATAGAGCAGAACAACAAAGTACAATTTTCTTGAAAGATCCGTGAGCAATCCGACTTTGGCTTGTAGTGTCATTTTTGCGACTATGGCTTTTACCTTCCCTTGCTGTGCATTTATTGCTCCTTTGTTTTGATCCTGAACTTTCATAGGGCAACACAGAGGAAGCATGTAGAGGGCATAACATGACGAAGTTTTCCTGAAGGAGTAAATTAGCAGGATCTAGTTAGATGGTTTCATTTAAGAAACGGCATTATGCATGAAGTTTTAAATGCGGTTCGATTTTATCTATTGTACCATATCCCATCGACATTGAGAAGTCCACTTGGCGCAAGTAACATGAAAGCTCCTGCGACAACTTTTCTCATAGCAACCGAGCGCAGCCCCTTTAAGTCCACAAAAACTACATTTAATTCTCCGACTTCTACTTATTTCAGCTTCAAGATTTATTGCATTATCATCTTCGAAATATACATTGGGGGCCCTGGTGCATATATTAAAACAAAAACACATTACTTACTAGTCCAAATTCCAACCAGAGCTAGTTACAAAAATAAACTTAACTAAATTAAATCCATTTTAGGCACATATTTTAATTATTTGAAGTATGGTAAACTGCAAATAGATAAATCCATGTTAATTATATCACTCATGTAATAATTCTTTACCATTCTGTGCAGTTCCTGTGACAATGTGTGACGTTAGATCCTCCTTCATAATCTGCAGTTACAGGCTTGCTACCAAAGTAATGTACCATGGGGCCAGAAGCCTGTATTTCAGATAACATACTGTAAGTTTCAGTCCATTTATAGTGATGACTATTGACTGATAACAAGATAAGAAAGCAAACAAGTTTACCTCCGATTCCTCTGATGAGAGACAGAAAGCACATTGATACTTTTTGACATGGCTCTCGCATTTCCTTAAAACCGGTTCATCTATAAAATGACAATGTTTCTCTTTTGATTTGTCATTCAAAGCCCCACCATTGGGACCTTGCTGAATACTTTCATTAGGTTGAATTTTTTCACCACTTTTAGCATTAGAGATACAATCAGAGGAAAGTTTTGATCTTTTAGTCCTCCTCAATTCTCTATTGCAAGACATCGTTTTTCTGGAGAGGTTGCTTTTGCTTTGCCTGCTATTAGAGGCCTTGTCATTATTATCCATTTGCAGACTTAAAATGGATGAAGCAGAACCTGCAAACTCATTGGTTTGGTTTTGCATTGAGGATAAACCTTCAGCTAGATCCTGCACATCCAGCTTTTGTTTTCCAGATCTTTTCATCTGCCTTTTTCCAGCAATCTTCTGAGGACAATGCTTCTCATTTTCTTGTCTACATGGTGGCGAAGTACGCGGTTTCTTGGCCATCTTCATTTCATCACTGGTTAGAACTCCTAATATATTGGAGACTGGACAAGCAGGTTGAGGGGTTGCATTTGGACTGGTATTGAAACAAACCCTCTTGCCCCTTCTATTAGTCTTTCCCAAATAAGAAGATTTCTGCTTATAGTCTGATGCTTGTTCCTTAATGACTTCTAATGATATATTTGAATCAACATCCATTCCATTAATTCGATCGTTTTGTTCCCCAATCTTCTCTTTCCTAGCCTTGTCCTTAGTTTTTCTGACTCTCTTTGTAGACTTCTTTTTTCCATTTAGATCATCAGAACTTTTAAGTCGAGGAGAAGACTCACTTGGTAACACATCAGCCAATGTACTTCCTTCTCTGGAATTCTCAAATATTGTACTGCCAGCAGCAGCACTTAACTGATTTGTTTTCAGCCCTTGTGAGACAGCTACAAATTCCTCTCGATTTTCATCAGTCTCATAAGTATCCTCCACCTGCAACTAACATACAACTTATTAAAACTTCAAAAAGTAGGTGGTGCATAAGAACCTAAATTATGTATGAATAACCTATCACTTCAATTCTCTCACTACCTGCATTTTGATGGGACTTGAAAATAATTCAGGGGAGCATGGCCTTTGTGTCCATTCAAACATCTCACTATCAAATAAATTAACAGCAGCTTTATTTTGCACCTCATCCTACAAGGCAACAGCAAAAAATAATATTAATCCGTACTAATATTATCCGTGTCACTCAGCTTGAACTAATCAGCATGCTTCAATTTCTATTTTCTAACCAGCCAACTTTGAACTTACAAAACAATATGCAACTGTCAATTAAACCAAAGTTGGTGACTTCAACAAGGTACATTTTGCTCAATAATCAAGTTGTCAATTAAGTCAAAGAAAAAGAAATTTCAAAACAAAGATGTAATATATAAGATCTAAATGTCAAATGATTTTTTATTAGACATCTAAAATGCACAGCTATAAAAAAATGGTTAACAATTTCATCATTTCTGATAACCTATTAGTTTGATATAATCCATGTACTTACTGATGGAGACACTTTAGAAGGGTTTTCATCATCAGAGTCTTTGAGATCGCTGAATGAAGGAGGAATTGGTGTTGAGCCATCAATAAGTTGGTCTTCACTAGTGCGCTGACTAAACTTTCCACCATCTTCCTCATCTCTTAACCAAAAGAAAGGTGAATGAACATGATCATCTTTTTCTCTCTGGAGAGGCCTTTCATTTATCATGACTGAAGCCTTTTCTGTCCCCTCACTGTTAATTTCACTACGAGAGTCTCCAAGTTTCAAATTCTTTAATGGAGTTTCAGAAAGAAGATTTTGTGGCACCTGAACCCTTTTCTTAGCAGGAAAAGAAGGTTTTGCAAAATCAGAACCTGAACTGTTCACGCTGGTCTTAATCTTCTTCCTTGACTTCTTTCTCTTCAGTGCTTTTTTCTCCTGTGCATGATTTTTATGAGTCCCACCAGCTTCCTCCTTACCAGTGTCAGGATCACCTTCACACAGCTTTTCTGCATCTGTAAGACAGTTTAAGTGTTAGTAAAGTATAAAAGGGAATAATCCATTCAGTAAAGTAGATTTCTCAATTGTAAGCAATGCATATACAAACTTGCAAAGCTACACCTAAATTCAAGTAAAGAAAAAGCATTATGTGAATTTGACTAACTAACAGATGACACACTAAAAGCATGTTGAGTGTATTGATAACAACACTATGTCCAAGACAGTGCATATACAATTGCTTTTGTTTAATTGAATAGATACTAACAATAATAATATGAAATGAACTGGCTTGTTGAGAAACATACTGCAAAAGTACAATAAATTGAGAGAGTGTATTGGAAATAGAGATCCCTTTCGCTATTGATACATACATATATCAAAATAAAAGGCAAAATCACCTGAAGATTTGGTAATAGGTGCATTCTGAGTGACAAATATACTGATTCCAGAAGCAGCTTCCATGTTTTTGTAGATGCTGACCAAGTTATCCATGTGAGGAGCAGGGCGAACCTCTGGTACCAATAATACATCCATATTGGCCGTGGTTTAGACAAAATTACAGTGCGCATTTAGGGTTACATCTTATATGAGATTGTAAGAGCATGAGACATACCTCGACGAGTGAAAGGTATTTTACAGACAGGACAAGAAGAGGCTGATTTCATGGACTTGAATATACATGCGCTGAAAATGCAAAATAACAGGTTTAGTGTTAAAACGAAAAAGGCAGGAAGCGTGAATTCGAGAGTATAGAGAGAGAGAAAGAGGGGTTTGTATCATTACTTGCAGAAAAGATGATTGCAGGTGAGTGAGACTGCAGAATTGAACAAACTCAAACTGCATGTAAAACGCAAAGTGAGAGTGATTGAATTAGGAATAGGAATGACAATATTAATAGAAAGAGAAGAGATAATTGGTATTTCATATCATACCAGATGGGACATTTGAGTTCTCTGCCCATTCTCTCCAGATCCCCCATTTCGGAAATCGATAACGATCTCTCTAAGACGAAGACGAAGACGAACAATAACCACAGAACTCGTATCGTAAGGGGGAAGAAGGGGGCAGGGATTTTAATTTTATATTTTTGAATTTAAAACGCGCCAATACATTTCACCTTTCGCGGCTGAAGTTGAAAAAACTGAAGCTTGTCTTATACTCTTCTGTTATTTGTTCCACGAAGGAAGATTACTCGGTACGCTTTACTTATTGATTTTTTTGGTGAATATCCTTTTTTTATTAGTCAGAACTTTAAATAATATGAATTTATGTTAATTACTGAAATTAATATGAGATTTTATCTAGAAGAAATGTTGTTAAGAGAAGGGTGTAAAATAATATATTATTTGCATTTCTCATCTAATAAAAGGACTATTTTATTTTATTTAAATGAAGTTAACGTTATTTTGAATAATATAAATGAAGTTTTTTCTCCATATTTTACTATTTAAATAATTAATACATATTTTATTGATTTTTTACATTTTTTTTAGTTTTTTATTATTGAACACACGAGCTGAATTGGTGATGCGCAAATCACTAAAAAGTAAAAACTCATATCTATTAACTTCATGGGCCAACCTAATTCGAATCATTTAATTGTTTGGCCAAAAAAAATGTATTTACGAATTTAAAATGCATTTTAAATTGGTTTTTATTTCTATCCACATGTCTTTACTTTTTTCTTCTTGAATAATAACCGTGTTACTGTGAATATTAGAGTTAGTAAAATGGGCTAGCCTAACCAGGCCAATCCGCAAAAACACGAAGAAAATATAGGCAATGAACACTCATTTTAAAAGTCTGAATAACTCCCTGATTTATTTTAGCTCAGTCCAATAAAAAGCTCGCTACCCGCAAAACCTACAAATAGTTAGGTAAACCGCAAAAAAAAATGTTTCTCGCAAAAAACCTGTAAAAATGTAGGGGTCAGACACTTATTTTAAAAAACCAAATAACTCCAAATATTTCAGCCCAACGCAACAAAACTTGCTACATGCATCGAGACAGGCCTAACCAAGTCAGATAGCCCATTTTGTCAGCTCTATTCACTGCTCATTTACACTCATCATTTTTTTAGGCCAATTTTACACTCATGATCTTACTCACTTCCTATCATATCACAACACAACTTTTCTCTCTTATTCTGTGTCTACACACCTCCTGGATATGAACATATCTTTGTTCTTTCTTCCTACAATGCCACTCAAAGAATTTTTATTTCTCATTTTCCTTATGTGAACTCATTTAGTACCAAATACTATTCGAGTTCAATCACAAATCTTTAATTGAAATTTGATAATTGGTTTGGATGATGATATAAAATGGGATGAAAAACATTTTATAAAAATCATCATTTTTTTATTTTACTTCCACAATTAAATAAAAATAATGTTTTTATTTTTATTCATTTTCTTTTTTAATATTTTGTTCTCTTCACAGTTTCACTGAAACCAAATAAGGGTGACACTTTTCATTTGTTTGAATAGGAAAGAAAATGAAAGAAAAAAATGAAGGAAAGCGAGAGGAAAGTGGAATAAACTTTTAGGTCGTATGGAATGAAAAAAAAAAGTAGAAGGAATGGTGAGAGGAGTAAAGTTGGGAGGAAAGAAAATCACATTAAATTTGGTGAAACTTTTTATCTTTCTTTTTTTTCTTTGTAATTAAAGGAGGGAAAGTATTTTGGATTTTGTATTTTTCATCCATTCTTTGAAACAAATGGAGGCTTCATTTTATTGTATAAAAGAAAATGTGTGGAAAAAAAAAACAAATGGAGAAAAAATGAATAGAAAGAAAGTTTTTTATGTTTGTTCGGTTTAAGAGGAAATGAAGAGAAAGAAAAGTGTAAAATTAGTTTTCTTTTATTTGGTTTAATAAAAAATGATAGAAAAGAATTTTAAAATGTTATGAAATGTCTAAGTTATCATTGTTATAAAATTGTTGAGTTGTAATTTTTTACACTCATATTTATTTCACTTTTTTCACATCTCATTTTTTTCAACTCTCTTTTTTTTGTATCACACTAATTATCATATATTTTAGGCTTAAATATGTTTCTCGTCCCTATAAATATGGTTAACTTTAAGCTGGTGTGGCTAACGGAGTGGTACATCATCTTGTCATCCTGCCACATGTGTTGCTTCTGCCAACTTAATTTTGTTTTTAGTCTTTATAAATATGGTTATTTTGTTTTTAGTCCCTATATTTTTTTCATTTTTCACCTCAATCCCATCCTATCATGGTGTCATTTTGCTTCTACTGCATTGTTACACCTGAAATTTTTGAACTCCTCATGCGTTTAATAAAATAAATTCTTTATATATTCAATTATTTGGAATTTCAACTCACTTTGATTCACTGTATAAAGGGGAAAGAAACCCATAATGACCTTTTTTTCTATGCGTTTTTTTGTTCATTGACTAACCAAATTTTTACTTGATTTATGTCTATTTACCTGTAACTTGATGGGATTTATGCCGACTAACAAAAAAGACTCATAGTTGTAAATCAAATGAATTGTAGGGACTAAAAACATTTAGGATCAAAAAGACCAACGGAAAATTATTTAGGGATAAAAACCAAGCCTTTTTTAACAGGGATTAAAAATAAAATGATTCATATTTATAGAGACTAAAAACATATTTAAGCCTTCATTTCCATATCTCTCCTTTTCTCTATACACACACCCAAAAAGAATGGAGTTTTAGATCATCTTTTCCAAATACTTTTGCCAATAATTCGTTCTAACTTCAACAACAACCCTATTCACGCGAACTTGGGAATAAATAAAGGAAGCTCAAATGCTCAATGCTCGAGGATGATGTGTCCGCTGCAATTGAAGGGCTAGTGTTGAAGCTTCGGTGTTTGTCATTTGCCATCCATAACAGCTTGAGCTTTCACATTAACTGAAGTGCAGTTGCAAATGTGCTGAAGTTGAAAAGATGCCATTATCAAATCCTGATAATTCCACATATTACCAGTAATCTTTACAGGAACATAAACCACCTCTAAAATGATGGAACCGACTACGATCCCTGATAACAATCTCTCTATCATAAACCTTTGATATGAGTTTGATAGCCATATGACAATCTGCACAAACTCTCAAATTTTTCATGACCCTGATTGGGGTCCCTGGTGCTGTATTTAAGAGCATAAACGCTATTGCAACTTTTTCACTGTGATAAGACAAAGCTTGTTCCTTCTCCTCTTCCTCAATGTCTGCAAGCACATTTGCAGTATGAGGCACATAACCCTCTAGCTTCAACAATTCTGTGATCTTCTCTAATAGAGCATACACATCCTGACTTTGAGGATGAGATCTATCACCCATAGTGAATTCATAAACACGGTTGCCCAACTCAACAAGACTATAACCAGGAGTTTTCTTAACACCATCCTCTAGCATTGATCTCCTCACTACTTGTACATCTGACCAACGACGTTCAGAGGCATAAAGATTTGAGAGAAGCACATAATCCCCACTATGTTTAGGCTCTAACTTCAATAGGTGTGATCTTGCTATCTCTCCCAAACCCAAATGTCCATGTATTGTACATGCCCCTAATAAGGTCCTCCAAATAACAGCATTTGGCTGCATTGGCATATCCTGAATATATTCATATGCTTGTTTTACTAAACCTGCCCTACTCAATAGATCCACCATGCAACCATAGTGTTCTATCCTAGGCATGATACCATACTCCTCTTTCATCCTCCTAAAGTAATTGAACCCTTCATCCAACATCCCACAATGGCTGCAAGCATACAAGACACCAACAAAAGTGATCTCACCAGGAGCAAGTTCTTGTCTTTCCATCTCTTTGAAAAGCTCTAGTGCTTCCTCACCAAACCCATTAACAGCTAAGCCAACAATCAAAGAAGTCCAAGAAACCACATTCCTTTCTTCCATCTCACTGAATACTTGTTGAGCCTCCCTGATGCTCCCACATTTTGCATAAAGGTCCAACAGTGCATTATTAACATGCAAGTTCTCTGTCAAGCCAACCTTCAACAAGTACACATGGACCCTACGTCCTAATTCTAGAGATCCAAGCTCAGCACAGGCAGATAACAGGCTAACCACAGTGAACCCATCTGGCTCCACTCCCTCCAGACTCATTTCCCTGAACAGAGTCAAAGCTTCATTGGGCCTGCCATTAAGAGCAAACCCATTAATCACAGAATTCCAAGCGACAAGATCTCTCTCCTCCATTGACTCAAACATCTGGTATGCACTTTCAGTATCACCACAAGCAGCATATATATGAAGCAAACTGTTCCGAACAAAAATCAACGACTCAAACCCATTTCTTATGGTAACTGAATGGATTGCTTCCCCCTCTCTAACATTCAATGACTTGGAAATAGCCTTAAGAAGAAAAGGGTAAGTGTGAGTGTCAGGTTCAACACAAGACACTAGCATTTGGCGGTAGAAATGAAGTGCAGGGCTGGGGTTTTCACTTTCAGCGTAGCCCCTAATCATGGTATTCCACGTGAACACATTGGGGTTATGTATCATGGTGAATACGTGGTAAGCATAGGACATGGGAGCAGAGAGGGAGACGATTGTGAAGATAAGGTGCTTGCCCATGTCAGGGTTGTGGAGTGGGACACCATGCCTAATGGAAAAAGCATGGATTTGCCTTAGTTTGTATTTGGAAGAGGCGCAAAATTGCAAGAGAGCAATGCATTTGGTGAGAATGTGTGGAGCTGGGGCAGTTGAAAAGAAGGTTGTGAATGTTAATTGGTATTTGGGGTTGAATCTGTGAGTGTGCAGCAATGAGGACAGCTTTGAGTAGACGCTCATTTGGCTCAGCTAGTCACAGTCACAGTCACAGTCTTGCTCCACCAGGAATCGAGTATCAACGGATCAATTTTGAGATGAGATAATAAATTTATACAACCAAAACATACAACAAACTCATATAACACATTTTTTCTTTATATATCTCTTTATCACATCACCTATCACATCTCACAATTCTCTCTCTTTTTTCTTTTTTCTCTCTTTATCTCTCCTAGTTGTATGTTGTATTGTTGTACCATTTTCATTTCTCTTTTGAGATAACTTATTCATACACCAAAAATCATACAACAACTTATACAACACACTTTTTCTTTCTATATCTCTCCATCACATCATTCATCGCATTTCATATTTCTCTCTTTTATCTCTATCTCTCTCATTATTATATACCATGTTGTAACATTTCTCATCAATTTTCTTCCAACACGGTGTCAGAGTCAGAGGTTTGGATGCAATTAGAGCAGAGTCTCATCTTGCATGGTACGACAAGGCAAGCCATGAGTAGGAATAGGATCATGTTCGATGTTACTGTTAGCTAGCCGCCCTTGCTGCAAATAGCTAGCCACATAGCTATCAGAAATGTTGTTTGTAGATAGTGGAGAAAATGATTGAAGGGGCTAAAATAAATTTTTAACATATAAATTAAAAAAATTATTAATATATATTATTATTGTAAAAAAATTTATATTATGATCTAATATTATGTTGTCACATCATCTATTAAGTTTAATAACATATGAGGTGTCATATTTGTTAAATGATGTGATAAAACATTATTGAATGAAAAAGTAAAACTTTTTCTTACACTGACAATATATATATATATATTCATTAAATCTATAATTAAATATATAATATTTTATCATGTTGAAATTAAGTTACTCCGGGAGTAACTATTATCAATGTTATCTCATTTAATAACTTTTTATGAATTTATCAATCCAACTTTTGAATAATGTGACAATAACATATTGATGAAGCACATCAATGTTTAGAAAAAATGTCCATAGGTATGTAATCGTATAATCAATATTTACTTATATTTTAAAGAAATATATTATACATTAATTTAAAATTATCTAATGAAATACTAATTAGTTTTTAAAATCATATCATTATAGTCCTCATCG
Source organism: Sesbania bispinosa (assembly GCA_026901365.1). Classification (NCBI taxonomy): domain Eukaryota; kingdom Viridiplantae; phylum Streptophyta; class Magnoliopsida; order Fabales; family Fabaceae; genus Sesbania; species Sesbania bispinosa. Next base: position 59,001 of record QLOH01000889.1, read on the forward strand.
TCTAGTTGTATTCCGGTAATTAACGTAACAATATTTCTTGCAGATTTTTCTATGGATTTCTCTTCGAATTTTCCTGCAGAATCCAAAACTCAAAGGAAATTTTGTTCAGATTCTAAAATTTGTGGGAAATTTACTGTAGATTTTTCTACAACAAAACAAAGAAATTTTATATCAGCTTTTTTATGTAAAAAATTATGTTTTTTTGAAAATTTACTACATATGAATTTTCTATAGTAATAATTACGAGAGTTTTCTGTGAATTTTTATCCAGAAAAAAAAATCATAGTAGAGTTGTGAAAGTGACATAACGAGATATAATTAACAAAGATAACTTAAATCACATGATTTTAAAAAATGGAGGACCAAAACCAATGAAAAAATAAATGAGGGACCAAAATTAAATTTCACTGTATTTTCAGGGACCAAAAACATATTTAACTTTAAAAATAATATTTACGCAGATAAAATTATCTCTAATTAAATAAACTTTGTAGAATAATTTGAAAAAGAAATACTTAAAAATATTATAGAAAATCTTGTTTTTAACTACGGAGAATGAATTTTTTTTTAATAATTATATATATGTATACATAAAAATATTTTTTAAAAAGCTTGGGGAGCCACGGCTCCCCCTGCCACTACTATAATCCGCCACTGTTTGTACGACAACATGGTATACAACAATGAGAGAGATAGAGATAAAAGAGAGAAAAGAGAGAGAAATATGAGATGTGATGAATGATGTGATGGAGAGATATAGAGAGAAAAAGTGTGTTGTAAAAAAATCAAAATTAGCGAGGGATTTTAGAGAGGGATTAATTGCGAGGGATTTTGTGACGAATATTATAATCCGTCACAAAAGTTGTAGAAATTAAATTTTGTGACGGATTTAGAGAGGGAAAATATCTCTCGCTAAAATTCGTTGCTAATTCCGTCACAAGATTTTAGGTGAATAAGTAGAGAGAGATTTTGTGATGGATTTTTTCCCTCTCTAAAAAATCTGTCACAAAATTCCTCGCAAAATTAGAAACATTTCAGTGAGGGAAAATTTCGTCATTAATTAGCGAGGGATTCCTTATTCCCTCACTAGTTAGCGAGGGATTTCAGATTCACTCTCTAATTAGCGAGGGATATTGAATCCCTCACAAATTATAATAACCTATACATTCCATTTAGCGAGGGATTTATTATTCCCTCACTAATTAGCGACGGATTCCAGATTCCCTCTCTAATTAGCGAGGGATATTGAATCCCTCACAAAGTATCAATAACATATACCTTACATTTAGCGAAGGATTTCTAATTCCCTCACTAATTAGCGACGGATTCCAGATTCCCTCTCTAAATAGCGAGGGATTTAGAATCCCTCACAAAGTATCAATACCTTATACCTTCCATTTAGCGAGGGATTTATGATTCCCTCACTAATTAGAGGGGGATTTCAGATCCCCTCTCTAATTAGCAAGGGATTTTGAATCCCTCACAAAGTATCAATACCCTATACCTTCCTTTTAGCGAGGGATTTATGATTCCCTCACTAATTAGAGAGGGATTTCAGATTCTCTCTCTAATTAGCGAGGGATTTTGAATCCCTCACAAAGTATCAATACCCTATACCTTTCATTTAGCGAGGGATTTATTATTCCTCACTAATTAGCGAGGAATTTAAGATTCCCTCTCTAATTAGCGAGGGATTTCGAATCCCTCACAAAGTGTTTAATAACCTATACCTTCCATTTAGCGAGGGATTTCTGATTCCCTCACTAATTAGCGACGGATTTTAGATTCCCTCTCTGATTAGCGAGGGATTTTGAATCCCTCACAAAGTATCAATACTCTATACCTTCCATTTAGCGAAGGATTTATGATTCCCGGGATTTTAGATTCCCTCTCTAATTAGCAAGGGATTTTGAATCCCTCACAAAATACATATTAACTTTATGAATCAACGTGTAAATTCCCGAAGGGAAAGCTAACCCCACCATGATGGATGTTCCCGGTTCGAACATGAATATTGAATTAGGTGGAGGTACATGTGGTTCAAACCAAAAACTTTTAAAAATATTTTATTTTCCCCTTTTAAAAAATGAAATTATGCTTTTATTTACATGTGTGAGATGTTATAACCTTAACCCTAAGTGCCTACTTTCAATTTAGTGGAAGTGAAAACAATGTTCGAGTGTGAATTTTTATATGGTGATCACAAGGGATGTTGGGGTTTGTTAGGGGAACCTTGAAACGAAGTTTGGTGATTTTTTGAAATAAGGTGTAATTATGGTGAATTAATTGAAGATAAATAGAGGATAATTAATAATAAATAGTAAGAGTCGCCAAAAAATTGTTGAAAAATTATTTTAAGCACCTTTTGCATGGTAATGCATGTTGATGGGTTTTGGAAGCGTTTTGGGTTTCATGGATAAGTGACTTGCATGATGGCATGTGTAAGATGTTGAAACTGTAACACTAAGTGCATAGTTTCAATTTAGTGGAAGTGAAAGCAATGTTCGAGTGTGAATTTTTATATGGTGATCACAAGGGATATTGTTGGGGGTGGTTAGGGGAACCTTGGAACAAAGTTTGATGATTTTTTGAAATAAAGTGTAATTATGGTGAATTAATTGAAGATAAATAGAGGATAATTAATAATAAATAGTAAGAGTCGCCAAAAATTTGTGGAAAAATTATTTTAAGCACCTTTTGCATAGTAATGCATGTTGGTGGGTTTTGGAAGCGTTTCAGATTTCATGGATAAGTGACTTGCATGATGGCATGTGTAAGATGTTGAAGCTGTAACACTAAGTGCATAGTTTTAATTTAGTGGAAGTGAAAGCAATGTTCAAGTGTGAATTTTTATATGGTGATCACAAGGGATGTTGGGGGTGGTTAGGGGAACCTTGGAACGAAGTTTGGTGATTTTTTTAAATAAAGTATAATTATTATTAATTAATTGAAGATAAATAGAGGATAATTAATGATAAATAGTAAGAGTCGCCAAAATTATTTGTAAAATTATTTTAAGCTACTTTTGAATGGTAATGCATGTTGGTGGGAGTCGATTATGCGTAGGAAAGATATTAACAATAATAGTAATAATAATGACAGTAGTAACGATAATATTAACAATAATAAAGATAATATTTATAACAATGATAATAATAATACTATTAACAATAATAATAATAACAATAGTATTAAAATAATAACGAACAATAGTAATAATAACAGTAGTAGTAATAATAATAATAATAACTTTAATAACAATGATAATAATAATAACGAATAATAATAGTAAAGAGACAATAATAGCAATAATAATAACAATAATAATGATATTAACAACGAAAAAAAAATCAAATAATAACAATAATGATAATAATAGAAATAACAACAACGACAATAATAATAGTAATAATACTACTATTACTACTACTACTACTACTACTAATAATAATAATAATAATAATAATAATAATAATAATAATAATAATAATAGAAGCAGTAATAATAATAGCCAATAGATGAACAATATGATAAAAATGAGTCAACCTCAAATACCATCACGGGCTATAACTCAGAGTAACATAATCACAAAGAAAATAAAACACACACAATAGGCAGGAGAAACGAACTGGGCCTCATAATTTCATCACTGACCCAGACAAATTAAAAAAAAAAAACAGAGAAAGGGAAGAAACGAAATGGGCTTAAGTGGCTCCCTCGGCCCAATTCGCATCTTACCCCCCCCACACACACAACAAACAAAAAGAAAAAACTGGTCCAGATATTTTTAAAAGAGCAAACCTAATTTTTAATGTTAAGTTTCTAGAATCAGTTGTTTTCTTTGCTAGGGTTTGACATCGGGGGAAAAGGGGGCAAAGAGGGAGAGATGAAGGGGCAGGGAAGCGGCCATGGTGGCTGTCAAGGGAGGCGCACACAAAGGAGATAGCGGCCGCCTTTGGCCGCAGAGGAGGAGGCGCCCAGAGGCGCAGAGGTGGTTGGGGGCGCGATGGAAGGTGGCCGCGACAGTGGTTGCGTGGTGATGGGCGGTGCTGCTGTGGCCAGGGGTGGTTCGCGCGTCAGGGGGTGAGCTGCGCGTGTCCGCCGCGGTGATGCGCGTTGTGCGCGCGGGAGGAAGAGGGGCCGCGAACGGCGTCTTCGGTGAGGCCGGCCACTGCTGGTCTTTTTTATGGTATTCTCACTTCCATTAATTTCATGCCTTGTCTCTTTTGAAATTAATCACAGAAGCAGAGCTCCTCCACCAATTAATATATGGACTGTCTTCAGAATGTTTGTTATTGGGTTGCTCAGGTATGGCAAAAACTAAATGGTTGTCTTGTTTTCTTTTTCTTCACATATGTAATATATTGTAATGTTCAACCTTTGTTGTGTTAGCATTTCCTCACAGACACTTCTTTATACTGGACTGCGCTATAGCTCTCCCACTCTGTTCTCAACCATGGAGGATCTTATTCTAGCTTATACTTTCATAATTGCCATTATAACCAAGTGCTAAAATCTTCATACAATTCTTCTTTTGTGTTAATGCAAATTTTATCTTTCCCTCACCAAATGAGTTTCATAATTCACCATAAAAGATAACCACCATTTTTCTTCAATTTACTCTCCTCTTTCAAAATAATTGTAAACATTTTTAAAATATAACCACCATTTGTTGAATTCTTGTTTATCCACAAGTTCCTATTGCATTTGTATTTCTTTTTACGCTTTATTCTTACTACTGAAAAAAAGAATTTGGTTGTTAATTTCTAGAATTGGTGTGCAATTACATGTTTGCTGGTTTTTATAATTCGTTTTTATGGGCATGTGTTTACCAATCAAATCAATTATTACATTTAATTTTATTTGCATATAGAACTTTTCCGTCCATTACATTGCAACCCTGAGTACCTGTGCAGTAAGTCTCTGGTTCTTAAACTAATGTTTAGTTTATTGTTTTAAAAAAATTAATATGTTGTAATTCTATCTATGTTTTTTTGAAAACTAGTGCTTGTCCATGGTTTTAGGAAGCAAACATTTTATTTGATATTTAAGCTTCTAATTTGCAATTGACTTTTAACCTTATAATCTTTAATCCATAAAGATGTTGCTTTTTGGAAATCATTGTCAGGTTAGGAAATTTGATCTTAAGAATTAGCAAGACCCTCGTTATCAGCAAATGAGATAGAACTAGAAAAAGGTAACTTAAATCCTTCTTATATACTTGTCATTGCCAATTAGGAACTTTCCTACTAAGTTTTTATTATTTGAACGTGGTTGGGTGCTGGAGGCTTTAAAGAGGACCAAGTTAAAGAGGACCAAGGTGTCGAAGACTTTATTAACCTTATTATACTTGTCAAAGAGGACCAAGTTAGGCCTCAAAGACTTTATCTCATTAGGTGAATTTTTTTCATACAATCTCAATTTTTTCTATTATTTTATTAGTCTATTCTTAAGTTCCATTTCATATATCTTTTTCTTAAGAACCTAAGCCTAACATATATCTTGGACTGAGCATCATTAAATGGCCTTTCATTCTTATATTGTTTTGTCGATGAATTTTATGAAGATAAGATGATGCATTTTTTATAACATGCATTGATATATTTTTTAATCAATACCTGACCTGAGAGTATATGGTAAAAGAAATTGCTCCCATAATGACTCAACACTATGCCAAGGAGGAGTGAGGGTTGGGATCAATTTTGTGCCTCTTGCTATTTGATAGTTATGAAAGTTTAATACTATTTAATTTATATATCTATATGATTTGGATAATTATGAGTTTGAATATTTTATACATATTAATGTAGTATTTGATACTTATGATTTTTATCGAGAATTTTATGGATATTATTTTTAATTATAGATTTTTAATGGTTTTTTAAGAAAAAGGGCTTGTTAGAGAGGAAATAATACCTCTGGTCCCCAATTCCATCGCTATTAGAGAGGGAACTTTTACTATTAAATTTCCCATCTTTAATAGTGACGGAAATTTCCCTCTCTATCAGAGAAGGAATAAATTCCGTCACAAGTGGTGACGGAATTATGTTTTCTTCCTTAAATAGTTTGTGATGGATTTTTATGTCTTAGTGAGGGAAATTGTCCCTCGCTATTTGTGACGGATTTCCTTCCGTCACAAATAGTGACGGAATTATGTTCTCTTTGTCCAATTAGTTTGTGACGGCATTTTATATCTCAGTGAGGGAAAATTTCCCTCGCTATTTGTGACGGATTTTTCAAATCCGTCACAAAAATTTAGTGACGCCACTTTTAGAGACGGATTTTGTTTTCCGTCCCAAAATCCGTCGCTAAATATTTAGCGAGAGATTTTTCATGTTTAGCGAGGGATTTTTTCCCTCGCTAAAAATAATTTTTTTTGTAGTGGTATAAGTTGTTGTATGATTTTTGGTGTATGAATAAATTATCTCAATAGCTATTGTCACTTTCTCTCCTATTCAGTAATTGTTTGGTTTACATTGCCAACGTGGTAGAAAGTAACTTTTGCTCAAATTCATGTTTCAAATGTAATTTTAGGGTAGATCAAACACGCACTTAATTGTAAATAAATAAAAAGTTAGTGTTTGAAACTTACACATATTCATTACCATTTTATTAGTTCTCTAACATGGATCAATATGATGAAATAATGTGAAAGTTTGAAAATTAAGATGATAAATATTTAAAAATTTAAAGATTGTTTATATAATTAATTTAGTTTACATATTAATCAGAAGAGAGATAAATAATTTAATTACGAATTTCAGAGTTTATTCGGGTTGAATTACAAATTCTAAGATTATCCTCTTCATATATGGAGTTGTTGTGTTTAGTTATTTTAACTGTGAAATGGCTAGGGAATAGCTGCGGAAATATTCAGTAGCTGTTTTCACCCAATTCCGCAAAGGAAAGTGAGAAATGCATAACTAATTTGGAATAAAAATATATGGATTTAATGACAGTGTTAAATATTTTTTCACCATCATGTGGGAAACTATTGGTCCTATTTTGATAGATCTTATTCTGAGAATCTGGAAAAACCCTTCTGCAAGGGATATCAACCAGACTCTTGTTATTCTTGTTCCCGAGGTGGAGTCCCCTGTCAAGGCCAATCAGTTTCGTCCAATCTCCCTTTGTAACATTAGCTACAAGGTGATCACTAAATTGATAGCTAATAGACTTCGGGATGTCATGCCTCTGGTTATAGGCCCCTCCCAATGCTCATCTGTGAAAGGAAGACAAGGCATTGGCAATGTTATTGTTCTCCAAGAACTTATCCATTCTTTGCGCCATCTCAAGAATGATGATGGTTATATGGTGCTCAAGATTGATATGGCAAAGGCGTATGACGTTAGAATGCGTTGGTCCTTTGTCATTGATACTCTCATCAAAGGGGGCTTTCCCACTACTCTGGTGGAGATCATTAAAAACTGTATTTCAACTCCTTCTTCTAGAGTTAATTGGAATGGGACCCAAACTTCTTGTTTTTCTCCTGCAAGGGGATTACCACAAGGTGATCCAATATCACCTTATTTGTTTGTCTTGTGCATGGAGCGGCTTAGTAATATCATCAATGATCTGGTTGATTCAGGATCTTGGCAAGCCTTCCAATTTGGTAGAAATGGTCCTAAGGTTTCTAATCTTTTATTTGCTGATGATATAATATTAGTAGCTAAAGCTAATGTTAATCAAGAACATGTTGTTAATTCTGCTCTTGAAGAGTTCTGTTCTTGGTCTGGTCAGCTGGTTAGTAGAGAAAAGTCTCGTATTTTCTTCTCCATAAATACTGATGCTAACATTATGGGTGATATTTCTTCTATTCTTTCTATATCCCCTACGGATGATCTAGGTGTGTACTTGGGGTTCCCTGTCCTGCATGGGAGAGTCACTAAAAACACATATTCTTCTTTAATTGATAAAGTGCAGAAAAGATTATCAGGTTGGAAGGCTAATAGCTTGTCCTTAGATGGAAGGATAACCCTGGCTCAGTCTACAATCATGAGTATCCCTAAATACTTATTACAGGCTTATGTGATTCCAATTGGGGTTATTTAGGAGGTAGAGAGGCTTTGCAGGAGCTTTATTTGGGGGTCATCTAGGGAAAAGAAGAAAACTCACCTAGTTTCTTGGGCAAAGATCTGCCAAACAAAAGCAAAGGGTGGGTTAGGTTTCAAATCATTGAAAGTTGTAAATGAAGCTTTCCTCATGAAACTGGGTTAGACTATAATTCAAAATCCCCATCTTCTTTGGGTCCAAGTGGTCAAACAGAAATACAATTGTGGTCCTCAACTTATGCCCAGTGTAAAGAGCAGTGCTAATCACTCATTGCTTTGGAAAGGAATTGCCCGGGTTTGGCATAAAACTTGTTCAACAACAGTTTGGAATCTGGTAAATGGACAGGACACTCGTTTCTGGCTTGATTCTTTCATCCCAGGTATGCAACCCCTTATTAATTATGCTGTTGGTGAGGTCCCAGACTGTCAATTAAATTTGCCAGGTATTTGTTATGCTTTGGATGGTAATTGGAATCTCAACAGTATTACCCATCTCCTCCCTGAAGATATTATCCGGAAGTTATCCGCTATTAAGGCTCCTAGAGAAGGTCTTCATTCTGATGCTCCTGTGTGGTCTGCCAGCCCTACAGGGGAGCTCATAGAACCAAGTCATCTGAATTTTGATGAGTCTATCTGCAAAGCTATTTGGCATTGGCAGGGGCCACCTCGCATACAATGTCTCTTATGGAAGGTTTTACATGCAAAATTACTCACCAACGAGGAGAGGTTTGTCAAAGGTATGACCCATGATCCCTTATGCCCAAACTGTAAAGTTGCCCCGGAGTCTATAATGCACACTCTTAGGGATTGTCCTGTGGTGATGGATATTTGGAACAAATTAATCCCTATTGATCTTTGGGCAAAATTCTTCAGTCTTGATCTCCATGCGTGGTTGAAATTCAACTTTGTTGATGATCTTAATTCAAAGTCAGATTTGGATTGGCACCTAGTTTTCCCTATTCTCTTATGGATGATATGGAATAATAGAAATAGCCTGGTGTTTAAACAAAAATATGAGCATCCTGCTGAGCTTTTAAATAGAGCTTTGACATACTCTAGAATGGTCCAATCTGGGTTTGGTAACCCAATTTCAATTCATAATGGCCCTCGGAGACATGAAGCTTATATATCTTGGAGGTTTCCACCCACTGATTATTCTAAGTTAAATGTGGATGGGTCAGTTAGAGGAACATTTGGAAGTGCAGCTTGTGGGGGTATTCTTAGGAGACATGATGGCAAGTTCTCTAAAGCTTATACCTGTAATTTGGGTATTTGCAATGTAGTGAAAGCGGAACTGTGGAGCTTACTGTATGGTCTTAAATTAGCTAAGGACTGTGGGGTGACGAAGTTAATTGCAGAGTTGGATTCTAAAACAACTCTGAGTTTGGTTCAGGAAGGGTGTTCGAAACATCATCATTGCTACAGCTTGGTTCGTGATATTAGAGAAGCCATGTCGTGGGAGTGGTTGTGGTGATGGACATACTTACTGAGAGGGAAACCAGTGTGCTGATCACCTGGCAAATATGGGTCATGATTTTCCATTAGGCTATCATTGTTTTGATTTTTGTCCTTTGTCTTTACTTCCCTTTATTAGAAATGATTGTCAGGGCCTTTATGTGCTAAGAGTAGTTGTTCGCTAGTTTGTTTTGTTCTTGGCCTTTTTGCCCCTCTATTTATCAAAAATAATAATAATAATATGTTGTTACATTATTTAATGAATTTAACAACACATGAGGTGTGATACTAATTAATAAATGACGTGATAACACATTATTAGATGACTTTGTAAATTTCTTTTACATTATAAATGTATATTAATTAAACTCAAAATATATAGTAAATAGGTTAGAAATAATAGTTAAATACCACATAATTTTTTATACAATTTTTGGTTTATTTGATATTCGGATTTAACATGTGTTAAAATAAGAGCGCCTCTATTCTTTAATTAAAATTCAACATCCTGATAATAAGAAGAGTGGTCAGGATGAATGTAGGCAATGTACTTAAGTGTGTGTAAATAAAGTTAATTTTTTAAAATTAATTTTACTTAAAAATAAATTTAAAATAATGCGATTTATATTTTTTTTTCAAAAAAAATAAATTTATTTATCAACTTTAGTATAAAGTTTTAATTCAACTTAAAAATTACAATTTATCATGACTTTGTATATTTAAGCCTGAATACTACCATTGTATTGAAAATTATTAATAAATTCACTATCAAATACTAATAAATATGGTTAAATCATATTAACATTTCCGATTTCTATTTTAATTGCAATTTTGAAGACGTACAAGTATTTTGGACAAAAATTCAGTTATCTAGTATCAAAACAAGACTTATTGACAGTTAAGAAATAAGAAGCTTAAGTATATGTATACACAAAGGAGAAGATATTGGAGAGGAGGAGAAAAAAAAAGGGGGCGTGGGGTGGGAATGAGCAAACTCAATCGAATAATTCCCAGGTCGAGGATCATCAAAAGGTTTCCCACTTGGTTGTAACGACAACAGGCTTTATTTTTGCATTAGATACCTTTAGTAGATCCAGAGTTTCCACACATTTCTGCACTCTCTTTCCCTGAAAAAGCAACTATTAGATTTAGCATGCAGCTTATTAATTATTTCCTAGCTAGGAGTTACCATAACCACAACGTAGAATATGCTATATATAGTCCTCAAAAGACCGGAATGGATCCTCTGCAGTTTGAAATAAACTGTAAACCGGACAGAATCTCCACCCTTAAAATTACTTAATTTATATATAAAATAAAACTTTAAAAAAATTATAGCCATTGATTTAAAAAATTGGACACTCTGCAGTTGAATTCAACTGCAGAGGATCCGTGTCCCTCAAAAGACTGTACTCTTCATATATCTAGAGTTACTCCATGTGAAAGGTCCTTTAAATAAACAAAAGCAATTTTCTCATTCATTTTTTTTTGGTAATTTTTTTCTGTCATGGTAACAGAATGAGATTTATAGGAAGTACCTGCAAATTTTTCTGTGCAGCAGCATCCCCTTCTGCAGAAATGCTTTCTAATTTGATTGCTTGTCTCATAAGCATCTCAATCAGTGTTGTGATTTGAACTTCTGGTACTTTGACTCCGTTCGAAACAGACTTTTCAATTGCAGAGACCTATTGGAAAAAAGAATGAGTTACATGCTATATGTTGGATTCAGGAAGCACTTTTTGCATACACATATGGTGATATTATAGTATTATACTATTATATAAGCGGTCATTTAAAACTCAATTTGCCTGTGAGATCAAACAATACGTTTTAGAAGATGGATCCAAAAATCTTGGGACTTAAAAGGAAAGTATTTTGAAAGCTAAATTAAGCTTGCCTGAGTCTACTCTCTACTGTTAGTTACAGTGGAAGGGCACTATTATACTTCAGATTAAACTATCATCTAAGCAACACACGGTTAAGTTTTAACTGAGAGAAGGCAAGATGTTTCATAAAAGTTTTGATTTTCTCACATTCCTATTTTGTACACTTCTTTTAACATCTCTTTTTTTCCTATCACTCTCCCCCTTTTTTATTATATAAATTATTACATCTTTCATTTTTTTTTTACTCTATCACTGTTTTCTCCACACCTTCAACACTCCAAAATTAGGGTGTCAAAGATTTTTTTTTCTTTTCACTAAAACTAAAAGAAGAAATATTAATTATCGACTTCTAGTTAGGAACGGGACAATATGTCTCTCCCATTCTATTTATAAGACTTTTTTCGATTAAACATATATATTAACAAAACATTTTTTAATGCATTGATTTTTTAAAATCTTCTCTAACTAAGTTTACCTCTATTTAAAATTGAACTTTATTCAATTTTCCTCTTTAACAAACTTTTGAAAACTACATAGGTTAATTAATTATTTTAAGGTAAAAATGAAAAGAAACTAATAAATGCTTATAAAAATTAATTTGTAAAAAAAAATTTTATAAAAAGGGCTGAAATTATTTTTTATATTATGTTTCTTTTCACAAAAAATATCTTGTTATCATTAATTTTTTAAAAGAATAATTATAAATATTTAAAAATAATTATAAATATCCTATTCCTATCTCACTCTAATGCTGTATGAAATTATTGAAAAATAAAGGCTTAACTATAATAAGAGCCCAAGGCCCTTATGCAGTTGTCATTGAGATGTACATACCAAAATTAAAATTTCAGACTCCTGATAATGACATAAGCATCCAACCATTTGAGCTCTCATGTCATATTCAACATTCAATTCTAATAAAACTTGGTCCACATACTATTGAGTAAACAAGTCACCTAAGGGTGTGTTTGGTTTGTTCTTTGCATTTAGGAAAAATTAAATTACGATTGGTCCACATATCACGATTTAAGAAAAGTGTAAGCCAGCCTTGATGCATTTCCTAAAATACAGAACACCCAATGATGTGAAATGTGGAAAAGTTGCATACCTGATCTGCGAGCTGATCAAGCTGGAGGGAGACATGGTCGATGGCACGATTTGCACTCTGAATCTTGGCATTGATACGCATCTGAATGAAGCGTCGTTCAATGCTGGAAGGGTCTTGGATTAGCACCAATTTTGACCGGTCTTTGACTCCACACATGTCCAAGTATTCTCCATTTTCTCGCTCTTTTCCTCTGTACACCAATCTCTGTTCATCTGCCTCTAACCCCGTTTCCCCGCTCAACACCTTCTTCACCTCCCCTGTTTCACATTTTCACCCTCACACTTTTCATCCCAATTCCACTAGAACGGGGGCAAATTAGTCATATAATAATCATAACTTCATAAATAAAAATTCAACAATCAATAACCAACCAACCAATCTTCACACGTTCCTTCCATAAACATTGAATATATACCATTTGCATAATGACTCTTTTGGCTTTCAAGAAAAAAGAAAAAGAAAAGTTCAGAGTCCATGCAATGCTACGTAGGCACGTAGCATTAGTAATGATGGAACTTAACCTAACTCAATTTTACCAACATTACTCATTGCAATAGTAATTTTCTCTGTAACCAAACAGAGCACAAGATAATAATGCTGTTCTATTTTAGATCTTACCGAAAGTGGCCATGGAACTGACGCAGATCTCGAACCGGAGGGCACCGTAGACGATTCGAAGGCGCAAATTGCGTACTGGAGCATCCGGTTTCGTGCTTCTCTTCTGTACCAACATTCCTCCGGGTCTCATTTCCCACTCGGTTTCCTCTTCTCTCGCGATGGACGACGACGACGACGTCGTTTCTTTCGTTTTAGTGCTACCGTATGCGTTCAGTTTCTTCTTCATCATTTTGAACCCTCCGTTTTCCCGGGAAAAAAACAAAGCCTCAGCACACTCAGTGGAGACTGTTTTTCTCGGGAAAATATCTAAGTCATGACGAGCAAACGCTGTATTCTCTGCCGACACAAACAGGTTGTAATGTTTTGAGTCTGTGGGGTTTTATATAGTACGAGACGAGGGAAGGAAATTATGGTGCTCATGCGGGGTATGAAGGGAGAATCTTGAACCAATCAGAGATGCGCCACGTGTACAGATCAGTTAGCTTTGTGTGTAGTGACAGCTAAGCTTGCCGACAGTTGAAGGAACCATCTCAAGGAAGTCACACATGGTCATGTTGCTTTAGCTTAGTGTTAAAAATGGACACGTGGAGGGCATCCGTTGGAGGAGAGTTCTTAAGTTTGTATGATTTCGCTTTTGTGGTTGTTTTGTGTTAATTAATTTCGTTTTTTGTGGTTGGTTTGTGTTGATTAGCTTCGCTTTCATTGGTAGGCGCGGGAAAATGGCCAAATGGGATGGGACAGTACTTTGGATGTGAAGTTATGGGAATAGGAGTGATGTGATTTTGAGGCCGTTGATTGGAGTTCAAAGTCAACCCATCAAGCTGTGATGCATGGCTCGTGGCTTGTTTGTGGATTTTAGGTTGGATAGATGGCTTGCTTGTAGAGAGATTAATCGTAAAATTTGTTAAGATAAGACAGATGGATAAGGTTTAACAACTTGCAGTTATTAAGTTATTAAAATGAACATTGAATAAGAGAAGTTATTATGAATTATGATTAAGTAAACTGATTAACACTTTGACTAAAAAGTGCTTACTTGCCAAGTGGATTATAGTTGTCATTGACAAGAAATAACTATCAAATCTATAAATAAGAAATAAATATAGATCAATGATATTCTCAGTGATTTGAAAACCGGATCGGACCGACCGGTTGGATCGGGCCCAAGTTCGGTCCAGCAAATTCATTGAACCAGTGTGTTCAGGAACCAGAGTGAACCGGTTGAAAATCGACATTAACCCGTGAAACCGGTCAGAATCGGTGTGGTTCACATTCCAACTGCTGACAGTGTTTCGCCCACTGGGATCGAACCCATCACCCCTAGCAAACGAGAGTGGAGGATTATCACTACACCACACATGGTCCTTATCTACTATGTGCAAATTATTATATATAAACTCATTTTGGTTGAATATAGAAATTCACAACTCAAAACATTTAACAATATAATATATAAGAAAAAAAAATATTTAAAACAAAACAAACATAAATTATAATTATGAATTTATAATATTTCATTTATTATTAATCTTGAATATATTGTCATATTATTTGATTAAATATATATATTTAATTAATTATTTTCAATTTCAATTTTAGTATCTCATAATTTAATATAATGTTAAAAAATTAAATTTAATTATCATCGGTTTGAATACAATTGAACCATTAATTTAGTGTTTTCACTGGTTCAATTATCGGTCAAGTTTTAAAAACATTGGATATTCTAGAATTGTATCTTCGTCATACATGAAGTCATTATTTGGGCGGAATTGAAATGTTAAGTGAATGTGTTGTAAAATAATTTTAGAGGATGAGTATATTTAACTTTTGTTAGTATGCACTTTGCAGTGCACAATGAAAGAAATACGTATTGACTTTTGAACTGCCATAATGACATGTGTGGCATTGGAATTCTAGTGTATTATTTTCCCAAAATATTTATTTGTGTTCATTTAATTTAATGACATCACAATAGATACCTTATTTGAGTTTTCTTTCACCGGTAAACATGACATATCCTTCAATTCAAGCGTTAACATTTTGGGCATTGTCTTCATTTCTTTAATTACACTTATTCTTCTTAAAATTTCATTTAATTTTGGGCTAAATGATACGCCAGAATCCAACTTGGTTATACATGCCAAAAGTATATACAATTTGAATCATACTGGAAAACGGTATCCAAAAACGATAGAAATAGTAACACGTCCGCGGATGAAGTTTTCCACTATTGATCCATTGTATCCATTTTCTAAATCTTTTTAAATTTGGAAAAAACAAAACTCCTAATTCATTGTTATTATTGTGTCACGCACGGTCCTTTACACCAAAAAAAAAAAATAGTGCTACGGTCTTCTGTTTTGAGTAAAAAAAGTGATACAGTCTAATCTCAGGAGAAAACTAAAATAGAATGGGCCTCTTAGCAAGAGTGCAAGACAAGCCTAACCCAGAGTCACACACGCAGTTCCCAGTTAAAGGTACATGCAATGCAACATATCATTACATCGAATTTCAAAGATAAAACAATTTTTTATTTGGGTCAGAAAGGAATACAATTCTGTCATAATAAATAAATCATTTACACATACATGATACAACAGAAAAGTAGTCGCAAATTATAGATAGGTAGGTTCTACTTCTACCTATAGCAACAAAAATACATCCAATTAAAGAGTTCAAAACAGAATCAATGCACAATTCTTGAGGATCCAGCAACACAGATTAATGAAGTTTGAACAAATAAAATAGTGTTGGTAAGTCTTAGTTAATGACAGAATTATCCACGTAATTATCATGATCAACGCAATATTGAGTTTCACAAGCTGAATTTGAAAATTTGCATTCATCCCTTGTCAAATTTTACTTTAATGATTGAATAGCTTTTGGTGCCTTTAAATTTAGGGTTCAGCAGGATTGGATGAGCTTATAGGAAAAAAAAAAAACCTTTTTTTGTATTTTATATTTTTGGGAAGAATCTTATAAAAGTAACCACTTCTCCATGCTATAAAAAATTTCTTCTTTCATGAGCGCAAAAATCTATCTTAAAAAACGAATTTGTGCTTTTTCAAGTATACTTCAATAAATTTTGTTTTAAGCTCATCCAAACTCATTAAAATTTAGGAGAAATACTTAAAAAGATCAAGAAAAGGCAAATCCAAACCTGCCAATGCAAGTATATTCAACATAATGCAACAGATTAATATCCTTCATCTCAAATTTCTGACAGCAAAATTGAACCTTTTCCTTCCATTCCATCTATATCTCCACTTGATACCAACCTGTGTGTATAGTGTCTCACAAGCATGTCGTTTGATCCAGGAAAGTAGCTTCCAAACCCCAGTTCAATGCAGCAGTTAGGTAGCTCGAAAGTCAAGGAAAAGACGTAATTTTTGTATAAGCATCTCACGAGTACCAAAAAGGGGTTTCCCACTTGTGACCCAATCCTTCTCCAGAATACTTGCTTTAGCACCAGCCAACATCTCATCGTGAAAAGTAGAGACTATTTGGTAGATTGAAGTCTTGAGAACATCAGCAATAGCATAAGCTTTTGGATTTACTGGGCCAGTTCTTCTTTTACCAGCTGGAACATCTACTCTTCCATTATTCAAGGTTGCCCATTTGATACCAGCAGGTCCCAACAACTGATTTGGGGATTGCAGGTTTGTTTTCTTTCCCATGTAATTTTCAACAGCAAGAAGGCAGGATATCAGTGTTGAAATCACTGCAGTATTACTCCCGGAAAGCTGAGCAACCCCAAACTTATCTTCTCTACGTGAGCAGGCAGTCAATGAGGCAACAATCCTTGAACACCATGCATATAGCTGCATATAAGTAAACCAAAGCTTTTAATTTCACATTCAAATTCATAACTCTAGCATGTTGTTATATTACCCCACTAATACAAGGTCTCTTATCAAACAAAGGCAATAAACAAGTTATTTTTTGCCACCACTGGTTATAAATTGTAATTTATAGGGGTTGCAATTCAAGTCAATGCCCATGTGCCTATTTATGCAGCCTAAACAAATCATACATTTGTCTTTCCCTCTATAAGTCCACCCACCCATTTTTAGCTATTGCATTATCTAAACAGCAAATGTATCCTTGCATGTGTAAACTAAATATTCCTCTCATTGTATTTTTCCTTACATGTAAAGAGGGATGACTTGAATATCAACCACAATGATCAGTTGTGGGAGAAATTTTACTTTTGTTACAGGTGCAATGAAGACAATTCAATATATTGTCAGGATATTATGATTATTATTGTGCTAGGAGTGTTACTGGGATGGGCTCATACTAGTTATCCTACACTTGAAATTGACCTAAAATGTAATATAAATAGGAGTATTGGGTTAATGTATCGCATCAACACAACATCATACATATTCTCTCCTCTTTTTCTTCCAATCCCTATAATTTCAAGTTTCAACATTTATCACGTGAAAAAAGTAAATCAAAGCTCAGTGCAAACATAAGACACATTGTAGCAATGCCAATGCTAAGCCTTGAAATTTTCATAGCAAAGTTTGAAATCAATTGTGAACACCCAGATTCCCAAACCTTTCCAGTTATACAAAAAGTTTGGTAAGTTAGCAACAAATAAACAATATACAAATAATAAAGTCAAACATGTACCTGGAAGTTGTACAGTTCTTCTACATGCTTCAAATCTAGTCGTCCATCTGTTGGAGGGGATAACTGATTCGATAGTTGTGCAGGTTTGTCAGTAGAATTTCCTAAGCCTTCACCCAATCTTGAGGCAAGGTGCTCCAGAGGCCTTAAGCACACAGCAATTACTCTTTTGTAAGTCTCACCAGTTTCTTCAAAAAATGCCGCACGCCGCCAAGTGTCAACATTATTCTCACAAACCATATAGAGATCAAGATATGCAAGATATCGAAGCAGAGATGTTGGATTACTCTCCTCTAAAGCTGCAAGGAGATGCTCACTTGGATTTGTTTCTGCAGCTGCTGATCCTTTTGGGGGCGCAAATACAGATCTCTTGGTATGTAAAACCTGTGCATCATATTCAACCAAGATAGACTTTAGTCAGTAGGTATCTAAAGGTTGGACATTGTACATGCATATAAAAAATTATTCAGAATTCCAAATAGTTCTATATGTTTCTATGACTTATCTGGGTAACATATATGCAGGGTTCATTATGCATAGTTTAGATAATACTAAGAGAGTAACCCATCGTTGTTATCAGAGGCATTTCTTATTTAACATTGCACATTTGTATAGTCATGTTGGATTGTACATTTTTCTGCCATTCCAACTAATATGGACATTTTAGTTTATCATTTCAAGTAACACATCCCGGGTATTATACTAAATTGTGTTGTCTAGATAGAACCAAATTCCAATCTACATGGAAAAGATCCCAAAGAAAAGGATTACATCAGCACAAGATGAACATGGGTAGTGGGAGAGATGTTATATTGAAATAGGTTCTTCGAGGCTTAGTGGCTTACTATTCAAACATGGATTAACATTAGGGAACATAAATTTGAAACAATCATATAGAGATATACTAGACAAGCCAATGCATCACAAGATTACAACACCATTTCATTTTGAGACAAACATATGAATGACTAAAACGGAATCAATATTGTCAAGAAATGACAGCTATAAATAAAAGTAGAACACAATAAACAAAGATTCTCTGCAATGCAGCTGTGAACAACTGTTGATATTTAAGTGAGTGCAAAGATGAACCAACCCGATGCAAATGATGAGTCAATTCCCAACAGAGGAAAATAGCAAAACTGGCAATAAAAAAGACGATCTGCTCCGTGAAGAATGGTCGCGTTGCAATGGTGCAGTTAAATAGATGTGGCAGAATCTCTAACAGAATAGCTGAAAACAGGAAAGCAACGGTGGAAAGCTTCAAAGCTCGTTTAGCAGCTGAAGGAATTCCCATCTTAAAGCTGAAGAAAGGAGGACGCTGCTCACACAAACACAAACACAAACACAAGAGCAACACAGCAGAGTCAGTGCCAAGTTGAAAAGAGAATATAAATTTGTGAAATGCATTTGAGAAGGGGATTGAACGAACCTGAATGATGGGAAACTCCAAAACCCATCGGCGCTTAAAAATGTAATGCAAACCAAAAAGTGAACCAACGAGGAAACCCCTAAACCCTACTCTTCCAATGGCCCTAACCCCGCAAAGGGAGACAGCGGCGACGAAGCCACAGGCAGCGGAGGCCGCAACGAAGAGGGCGAAGGTGAGGGAGTGGTTTAACCGGCGGCGAAAGTCGGGGGAGTGAGGAGGGAAAAAGAAAGGGTGTGGGGAGGCGATGAGGGAGAGAGTGGCGGAGAAGAGGAGGTGGAAAGAGAGGAAAGGAAGAAAAGGCCATAATGGAAAGAGAGGGTGTGGAGAGTTGGGGAGAGAAGAGAAGAAAAAGAGGAAGATGAGAGTGGAAGGTATGGATTGCCAGATCAAGTAACTGAGAAAGCGATTCTTGAGGAGCAGCTGTGGTGTTGTTGTTCGAGACATGGGACAAAGACAATAGTCCAGTCGTTTCTAGGTTTTGTGTTGTGACAGACTGAGAATTTGAACCTGGGTTTTTCAAACCGCGTTTCTTCTTTCACAATTTCGCTGCCTTCAAATGAAAATCCAAAATCCCCACACTCCTTTTTCTTTTCTTTTTTTGCTATTTAACGAAAGGACCCACATACGTTACGTATCGGAAAATAGCTCACGCGGGACCAACCGAAATTAAATGGTCTTTTTTTTTTTTGTTAACAACAGCACTAACTAGAAAATATAAAGAATTATTTAATAAATTATATTAAGTATTTGGTTCTTGTTAGCCAATGTTTCTGAGATACTTGCTAGCATGGTCCTAACATCACAAGACAACATTTATTAGTGGAAAGATGTGTTAAAACTCAATGATGAACATAGTGAACTTTAGAAAAAGAGAAAAATTGAATCGGGCTAAGACTGAATTGAGAATTTGATTCATTGAGCTTATTGAAAAAAGGAAAGGAATTGGTTTATATACATAAGAGAGAGAAAACTAAGAGCTAACTCCTAACCGGAGAATAACCAGCTCTAAACCACTCACAACAGAAAATTAAAAATAACAGTCAGATCAGTAATATGCCCCTTGAGCTGGAATGTGTATATTGAGTAGGGGTGGGAATAGGCCAGCCGGCCTGTTTATTAAAAAGGTCAGGTCAAGGCTTGTTAAAAGGCCTGTTTAGTTAAATAGGTCAGGCTTCAGGCCTATGAAAAAGCCTATTAAGCTTATCAGGCCGGTCTGTTTAATATAATAATACATAATATATTAAATTAATTATATAAATAACTATAAATATAATTAAAAAATTTATAATATAGTAAAAAATTAGAATATATTAAATTAATTATATAAAAAAAAATTGCTTAAAAGGCATGCTGGCCTGCATAGGCTTATAGGCATGTTGGCTTGTTTGTAGGCCTTGTTATAAAGCAGGCTTCTAAACAGGCTTACAGGCCAGGCCAGACTTTTTCGCAGGCCAGGCCAAGGCCTTACAAAAAAACCTGTAACAGGTAGGCCAGGCTCAGGCTTAAGATTTAGGAGTCAGGCCAGGCTCAGGCCTGCCAAAGCCTGGCCTGGCCTGGCCTGTTTCCACCCCTAATATTAAGCATTCCAACCTTGGATTGTAAGGAAATGAAAGAACATGGAGCCAAGGGCTTGGTAAAGATGTTTGTAGTTTGTTTTGAGGATGAAACTGGCAATAAATGAAGAATTCCCTCTTGTGCCTTATCATGAATTAAGTGACAATCAATTTCTATATGTTTAGTTCTCTCATGGAAAACTGGATTTGCAGCAATGTGTAAAGCAACTTGTTGTCACAAAAAATACTAATTGAAATAGTATGTGGGACATTGAGATCTTTAAGAAAATACAAGAGCCATTGTGCTTCACGAGAGGCTTGAGCAAGTGCACAATACTCACCCTCTGAAGATGATCTGGAAACAATTGTTTGTTTCTTTAATTTCCAGAAAGCCAAAGTTGTTCCAATGTAGAAACATAATCCAGTAACTGATCTTCTAGTATCTATGCATGAACCCCAGTCAGAATCACTAAAGCCTTTAAAGGAAGTACTGGATTGAGCAAGAAAAAATAACCCTCTGGCATGGTGGCTCTTCAAGTACTTAAGCACCCTTAGAGCCGCTTGAGAATGAGTTGTAGATGGGAAATCCATAAATTGACTCAAATTATTGACTGCATAAGTGATGTCAGGTCTAGTGTTAACCTCCCTATCGACCTTCTTTAGGAAGTGTTATCAGACAAGGGTGTGCCCAAATTCTTATGCAACTTTACAGTACTATTCATTGGTGTATGGCAAGGGTTGGCAGTTGCAATTCCATTGTCATTTAAAAGATCAAGAATGTACTTCCTCTAGTACAAATGAATTCCTTTATTGGATCTTGCTATTTCAAAGCCAATAAAAAACTTAAAGTGCCCCAAATCCTTGATACTGAAACAAGCATCCAAGAAGTGTCTGATGGAATTGATTTTGGACAGAACATTACCTGATAAAAACAAATCATCAACATAAACTAACATAGCAGTGAAACAAATGGATGGATTTTTATAAATAAGGAATAGTCGGCCTTGGATTGAGTGTATCCTTTGGAGAGTAATGCTTCAGTCAACTTCACGTTCCATTATCTGTTGACTTGTTTAAGTCCATAGAAAGACTCTTGAAGTTTACAAACCAAAGAAGAATTGGAAAGGCCTGGAGGTGGAATCATGTACACTTCTTCAAACAAATCACTATGTAAGAAGGTTGTGTTAACATCTAACTGAAATACATGCCAATTAAATGCAACAACCAGGGATAATAAAACTCTCAGAGTAGTCATTTTAACTACTGGACTAAAGGTCTTAAGATACTCCAACCCAATTGTTTGGGTGTATCTCTTTGCTATGCTAACCTGGCTTTATGTCTTTCAATTGAACTATCTGCTTTATTATGCCTCACTTTGAAGACCCACTTACATCCCATTGCCTTGTTCCCAGGAGGAAGGGGTTGTAAGGTCTGAGTCTGTGTTTTTTCAAGAGCTTGTAACTCAACTTGGATGGAATCTCACCAACATTGATCCTTGACAACCTCACTGTAAGATATGCAGGTTTAACAATGGTGGATAGAATCAGGGGAAATTGTTTATGAGAAGGAGATAAGTTATTGTATGATAGTGAATTGGTGATGTGATATCTGGTGGATGGATGGGAAAATGGTGTGGCACTGTGTAAAAGAGCACAATAATAATAGCTTATAATTCGGTACGCTTGACAGAGAATCGACACTTACGTAACCCATTATAGATTGAATTTGGGTGACCCAAACCATTCAGAATCATCATTGAATAACTTAGAATTCTCCAAGGTATAAGCACATGGAGGTCCGTCTTCTTATTGAATAGACCAACGCATCCAAATAGCCTTGGAAAAACAATTCCCCAGTCCAAGTTACCACTCCCAAATTGAACTTGAGAAAGGTTAGACTCCAACCATCATGATAAACCCGGGCTAAAAAATCTGGCTTCATGATCCATATTAATAAGTTGTCTCCAAATGTCCACAACCATAGGGCAGTCTTGGGGGATATGCATAATAGATTATGAAGCCTCACCACAGCGAGTACACAAATTATCATCAATCATCTTTCTAACTTTTTCTTTCTGTGTTGCATAAAAGCTTATCATGCATAACTTTTCACAATAAAAGTTTAATGCGAGGAGGTCCTGGCCACTTCCACAAAGGTGTCAGGAGGTTCTCACTATAATCACTCTGTGTAAGGTTAGTCAGGAGTTCACAAGCTCCTTTAATGGTAAATAAACCACATGCACCATGCTTCCAATCTGGTTTATCCTTTTCCAAATGAGCCCGAGGCGCCCTAATAGCCATAAGATCACTGAGAATGTTAGGAGGAAGATTGGATTGAATATCGTTCAATCGCTACTCTCCATTTATGTAATTCTTATTTTCTTAATTTTATTTAAAATTGATTTTAAAATCTTTGAAACGTAGATGAATTTAATTCTATAATTATTTACACACTAAGTTTAGGGTGTATAAGTTTGAAAACTATTACACTTTACACAACTATATTTTAGCTATTATATATGGATTTAAAACAATGAAGGATGGACCTTAGAAATATCTAATGGCTAAAATATAATTGTGTATAACTTTTAAACTCGTGCACCGAGAAAAAATCCTTATTAACATTCAACTCTTATATACTTCAAAATTGAAATCTTGAATTTATCTCTTTTTATCTTCTAAAAATCATTTAAAATTTTATAAACTTTGAAATAGTTATTCATTTTTAATTCTAAATTTATTATATTTAAAATTTATGTATTTAAAAATTTACATGTATGATTTAAATAATCCTTATTTTTTAATAGTTTAAAAATTAATCTTGAATTTTTAAAATAACTCTCTTTCTAATTTAAATCTTAATAAGTACATTTAAATTTATATTATAATTTCAAAAAAAAATTAATCTATTATATAAAAGTAATATATATTTTCCGGTGGTTAAAATAGTAGTTGATTTACAAAATCTAATACCACATATCTCATAACAAGACAGGGAAATTGATCTTGTAAGCATTTCTTAGTAAAAAATCAACCAGTTACCTAGCCTATGTTTGATTAAAGGGATTTGAAGGGGAAGAGAGAGGTTTTAATTGAGTTTTAATATTTGATTCAATTTATAGGAGGGGGCTAAAATCCTTCGTAGGACTATTTTTACTTCCCTCTAATAATGGGGAGGGGAGGGAGGGAGAGTTTAAATAAATAATTAAAATGACTTAAATACCTCTACACTCATATTAATAAAATTACGTCTTATAAAAATAAAGAGGTATATAGGTAAACTAGCTTTATTTTTTCTTCCCTCCCCTTGTGAACCAAAAAGGGTTATTTTTCCTCCCCTCCCTTATTTGAACCAAACAAATAAAATGTCCCCTCCCATCCCATCCCCTCCCATCCCCTTCATTAAAATCCCCCCTCCATTTTTCTTCTTTGAACCACACGATGCCTTATGCTTTTTTTTTCCTTATTTTATCTTTATCTTTATCTTCTTTATCTTTATCTTTATCTTTATATATATAAAAGTAAGGTAGTGAAACCATTCTTTTAAACTTAAAAGGAGGATAAAATAGTAAATTCATTTCAATAAAACTTCTAAAAATAGTAAGTCATATTTACATATTAAATTGTTAGCATTATTAATTAGTTATAGTAATTATATCAATATTAAAGCCATTTTTACATTTTAGTATTAAATATATTGAGAAGAAAAAAATATACAACTTTTACTTATATTTATCTTAAGAAATAAATAAATATTTATTTAAAAATGGAATTTTGGCACATTTTATGAAATATATAATATGAATGAAAATAGAATATCAAATTTGACACATGATATAGCGATAAATAAAAAGTACTTTACAATTACAATAATAGTAAATAGAGAGAGATTTTGTAAGGGTGAAGAAGAAATGTAAAGAAAAATGTCTTAAAATAATTGCGATAAAATGCATAAATAAAAAAGTGGGGCGATGATAAAAATAAATAATAAATAATTATTAAATTAAGCATTTTTAACAAGTGAAAATGAAAAATGTTAGTCACATGTGAATCTTTTTTATGTAAAATGCTTTTAGTTAAATATGAGAATTGACATCGAGATAGAAAAGAGGATATTAAAGGGAATAACACTTAAAAAATTGAAATAAGAGTTCCATGATCGGAGAGTTGGTGGAGGGAATGATTTTTTTTTGGTGTACAAAGGAAAGCGATGGGGTTTGAACCTAGAACCTCATATTAAACTACCCAAACCCCCAACCACTAGGCCGACCCTACCCTAGTGGGTGTGGAGGGAATGATTGGATATGAGAGAAGTTAAAAAATAGGTTATACTGTTATAAATGTTCATAAGAAATTAGTTATTATTCGAAATCTAAAATGTTATATATATATATATATATATATAAATCTTCTAAAAATATGATATTAATGAATATTTAATTATTAAACTAATTATCAATATTTTTATTTTAAAATATAACTTCTTTGTGAATATTTTAATTTAAATTAACAGTGAACACGCATGTTTTTAAATGATGAGTTATATCTGGAAACAATGTTAGAGAAAATGTTTAATTTCAAGATTTTCATTAAATTTATCTATGGATGGCAATTGAGCCTAAGCCCTATGGGTATCCGCAAAAATTACCCGCAATGGGCAGGGTAAAAACCCGTAAAACGGGTATGAGCGTGGGTACGGGCAAAAGCCGCATTTTTCATGGGGACGGGCGCGGGTACGGGCACTTTGATACCCAACCCAGTCCATACCCGCACTCATATATATAATTATTTAATAAAAAATATCATATATAATTATATATAGAGATATATTAATTTTATTAAAATATCTAATATATTTATGTATCTTTTTAAAATTGATATATATAATTACAAATTAAAAATATATTTTTATAACTATCTATTTGTGTTTTTTTACTTTATAATATATGACTATTCAGTGTTAATAATAATTTTTTACAGATCTTGAAGATTTTAACACATGATATCCAAATTTATAAAATAGTGTGACGTGAAAGTATATTTTAATATTTAATAAAAAATTGAATTTTATATCATTTGTTGTGTTTTATAACATTAACATATTGTGTTTCAATGTAATTAAATTGTTGTATCACTAATATTTAAAAATTATGTTTGGACGATCTTCGAGTAACTTTTTCAATTGAGATTTAGTTTTCTCAAATTAATATCTTTTTAGTAAGTTGTAATTTTTTACTTCATAAAAGTACGGGTAACAGACGCGGGTACGGACATATAGGTGTCCATCAGGTATGGAAACAGACATTAAAGTTACTGCCCACGCAGGTACGAGTTTTTTTTTAAACGCAGGTACATGGACGGACAATGTGATATCCTGCCCAGAGGGTACCCATTGTCATCCCTAATTTCATCTGATATATTTTTTTTAAATATCAGCGTAGAATAAATAAAATACTTCAATATATAAATTCATTAAATTGTCTTATATTTAACTTTAATTTTATATTCTGTCTGACATTATGTTAAACAATAATTTACTTTTTCATGTTTTAATATATAATTTATTTATAAATATTACTTTATTAAATTAATAAATCATGTCTCGTGCATCGCACGGGGTACGATACTAGTATATATAAAAGTAAGGTAGTAAAAGTACTCTATGAAGTCTAAAGTGAGGGTAAAATAGTAAATTCCTTTAAACAAAATTTCTAAAAATAGCAAATACCTTCTACATTTTAAACGATTAATATTATTTATCACCATTAATTAACTATAATAATCATATTAAAATGAATAACTGTAAAAATAAAAAATAACAACAAAAACAATAATAACAAATATAAATAATGATAATTTAAAACATATCTATTATTTTAAAAAATGAAATTTAAAACATTCTCAAACACTTAAAAAATTATTTTATAATTATGTTGATAGTAATTATAGGAATTATTTAATTATATTTATCTGTTTTATATCAAATATCAATATTAAGGCTCATTTTAACAATTTCAATATTAAAAAGAAAAAAATATAACATAAAAAAATATAATATAAAATTTAAAATATAATAAAAATATTGAAAAAATGTAAAACTTAATTTTAAAAAATATATTATGAAGATTAAAAATTGATGCAATGATAAAAATAAAAGATGAAAAGAGACACATCAATATGTAATTTTAAACTTTCATATATTATGAATTATATTTATTAAAATATTATTATATCTTTTTTTGTTAAATTATTATAGTTATGGGTGTAATTGGATTGGATCGGGTCTGGGTTGACATCAAGCCCGAACTGATAAAATGATAGCGGGTTGGGTTGGTTCGGATTTTGTTTTTTTTTGTGAGTAACCCGACCCGAATCAACCCGAATATGTTCGGGTTGAGTTGGGTTTGTTTGGGTCATGATCATTTTTCCTTTTAAAAAAAATGTGGAAGATGACATGAAAAAAAAAAGAATCAGGGAAACATAAGATGAGAAGAGCAAATGAAATAGAGTTTGGGGAATCATCGCTGCTTGTGTTGTCGTTGCCTATTTTTGTTCTCTATGAGAAGGAAAAATGAAATAAGATTAAGGTTTCTTTTCTTAGTTTGGTTTGGTTCGGGTCTATCAGGTTCACGATGGATAAACCTGATACCCGAACCAGATCGGATTTAAAAGAAAATGTCAGAACTGAACCGAATTCCGAACCGAACCATTAAATATTCTTCCGATTGAGTTTGGTCAATTAGGTTCAGACCGGTTTACACCATTTATAGTATGTATAATACGACAAAATTACCTAGTAATAATTATTAATTACTATTAGGTACTACAGTATAAAGCAAATGTGCTGAATCTTTAATTCTTTATCCTTGTAATTTTGTTAAATTGTCGTTCGTCGCGGGTTTGCTCCTCCGTCGTTCATCGTTCCGTTCGCATCGTCCCGTCGGGCGTCTGCATCTGCGTCTCCGGCGTCTCCGTCCTGAATCTGCGTTTGCGTCACTGCTGGTGCTTGATCTGCGTCTTCGCCGCTGCAAGAGAATGATCGGCGTCGGAAAGATCAAGCAGTACAGTAACGTCCTCGACAAGCCCCTTGCCAAGGGCAAGCAAGAGGTATCTATCTTCATTCCATTCATTTTCTTCATCAACAAATCCCACCCAACTAACTCATTATTTTTATTTTGCCCCCCCAAATTGCTTTTTCTTCTCTGATTTACTTCCATCAATAATGCGGATCTAAGCTATTCTCTTTACCAAAGTCTAGGAAATTACATCTTCATCTATCATGTTAATTTGACCGGGATCACTTTTATGCTATTGTTGTTGTTGTTATAGGAAATTACACATTTCTCTGGCGTTTAATTTAATGTTGCTGCTGCAGGTTAGTTTGAGTGCATTTGCTTTCTTGTTCTCAGAGCTTGTTCAGTACAACCAAACCCAGGTCGACAATATTGGCGAGCTCGAACGAAGGTGATCCCATTCCTCTCTTATTGGCTGCTTCCATTCTCCGTGTCTCAAGATGAAGCTAAATACCAATTAGGTTTTGTTTTAATTCTTTTGGAAACTGAGAGATCATTAGGGTATGTTTGCGAGTTGAATTTTGGAGGGAAGGGAAGGGAAGGGAAGGGTTTATTGGAAATCCTTTCCCCCTTTGTGTTTGTGAGTTTAAGTATTTTACAAAGTCTTTCCCTCCTCTTCTTCCCCTCCCTTCTCCCTTCTTTCCTTTCCTTTCCCTCCTCTCTAAACCCACAAACACATCCTTAGTGTAGTTCATCTCCTGTTTATGGTAATTAGGTACTCAATCATTTGTTTCCTTGGATCCAGGACAGTAAACAAGTGATGTCACATTTTAATTATATCTCAATATTGCTTTCTGTGCTATATTTGTAACTAATGAAGCTTGAAGAGTAAACATTCTAGATTATATGAACCAAATATTTCTGATGCCTTATTATTGCTATATCAAATCAATGCAAATTAGTTTGATATTTAACAATGTCAATCCATTAGACTGGAGGATGCTGGATATGCTGTGGGGGCTCGAGTTCTTGAGCTGCTTTGCCACAGAGAGAAGGTATGGTTTCAATCAGAAATCCTTGTAAAAGTTTGTTTATCATAGCCAATATTAAATATCAAAGAAATTAAATCAGTCAATCCTGGACCCCAGCATGAGGAAATATTGGACTATATATTAGGTTTCCCATCAGTTCCCTCTCTTTGAATGATTTATCATGTTTAATGGTCTAATCAGTTCAACTTTCATATACCCACAGAATAACACTAATCATCTATATATGACATTTCGATTCATGAGCTTGTGGTTGGAGTCTTGGACATGTAAGCAATTTTTTTTCCTATCATGATTTCTGATAGAAATGATTGTTCAAAGGAAAAAAAGTTGGGTACATTTAATTAATGTTCAAAATATATTGACTTTTACTGTTCGTTAACATTAGGTTATTCCATTTGTGAGTAACATTGTGGCAGCTCATCCAGTTTCATGTACACTTTTTTAAAAAGAAAAAGAAAAAGATATTTCGTTCAACCTATCACTTATGTTGTCCGGTCCTGGGGGGCTGTTTCCTAACCATTCCCATGCTTCGATTATACTTTCGGTGTTGGCAATTTGTCACTGGCAAATTGAAGTCTTTTTAGTGTCTGTACCATTCAGCCATCCATTGTTATAGTCTATATTGCTTAGGTGAACCTGTAGACTAATAGAGGTGCCGACGATTCCTTTTCTCTTTGCCACCAACAGACTCATCCATCCTTATGGCTTGTCAACATTCTCTATCTAATGTGAGAGAATCCATGCACATCCATTAATCTGGCAATACTACCTTGTCCACAACTTGATATTATGGTTAAAAAATGGGCTTGTAAGTTCGTTAGGTCTATAAGTTGATTGTTTGTATGGCTTGAAAGTTGACACTAAGTGATTTGAGTTTGACCATGAGGCTGGAATATCTGTATTTTTGCATGAGATTACCATGATTGATATAGCTATGTTATTCTGCATCTACAGGGAAACAGAAGGGAGACACGACTGTTGGGTATTCTTTCTTTTGTGCACAGTACAGTGTGGAAAGTATTATTTGGAAAGGTGAGCTCTTTTATTAAAATTTTCTTTTATTCCCTGTTGTCTCCTATTTTATCATTATGACATGAAATAACCGTGCTTAGAGACATGAGTTTTGACCCCTTTCTCATCATGATATTTGTGCCTTTTTAGACTGGCAAAAACGTTTCGTGTTCTTCAGAAAAGAAATATATACATTACAATCTTGAAAACAATATTATCTTAGCTGTGAAACACGCAGGATAACATAAAATGATAAGATAGACTATTTTATGCAAAGATGTTTTGGTTGTTCATTATAGAATGTAATGATCATTGGCTTTAGCAAGCTTGTGGGGGTGCTCACAGTATTTTAAGTAGTTTGATCATTGAGGTTCACCCTTGATATGGTCCTTGGGATGAAATGAAAGAATTGTTTATCAGTGCCAAGTCAAAGACCCTGTAGATGTGGAGCAAATTAATATAATGTGGTTTAATTTTACATTCTACTGGTCACAGTCTTGTGTTCTGCTACTCATGAGTCATGAATGTCAATTGAACTGGCCATGGCTTTGGTAGGGAAATACTGGGTTTGGCAACTATTTTGGTATAATATATCAACCTGTATACTTTTGAAATTGGCAACTATCTCACTATTTTAGCAGCTCTCTTAGTTTCAATTCTTTTGCCATTATACCAGGTAGCTGACTCACTGGAGAAAGGAACTGAGCATGAAGATGAATACATGATCAGTGAAAAGGAGCTCCTAGTAAACAAGTAATTTCAGTCTCAGCATTTTATTTGACTCTACACTTAATGGAATTTTGCATATCAAGTAGTAGTGAGCTTATTGATCTTTGGTTTATAGATTCATTTCTATCCCAAAAGACATGGGAACGTTTAACTGTGGAGCATTTGTTGCTGGAATAGTACGGGTAAGTGCATTGCTTGGCTCAGTTACTATCAAGTATCAACTAGTTATCTGCTTATTAAAGAAGGGTCCAATAAGTGGTTTTGTTTTGTTTCATTCATCAATGCAGGGTGTTTTGGATTGTGCCGGGTTTCCAGCTGTTGTCACAGCTCATTTTGTGCCCATGGAAGGTCAGCAACGACCTCGCACAACAATTTTGATAAAGTTTGCTGAAGAGGTAAATTGGCATTGATTTTGCTTTTGTCATATGCACGCATACGTTCTTAACTGATAGTTTCGTTTTTGAGTTTCTATCTTCCAGGTGTTACGTAGAGAAGCAAGATTAGGCTGATGTTTATATCAAGAATTTTCAATTAAGAGATTTGTAATGTTGTGCACCAATATTGAAAGATGTGAAACTTTCACCTTTGCATGTGAAAAGTAATTTAGGATTTTCACCAGCCTATCCTATTGATCTGCCCTTTAAACTCATGTTTTTCATTCTTATGTATGTTATACTTATGCTCTAAAGTCGGGGATTATCCTTACTGTCCTAAGTTATACTGTACAAAAGTTCTTGTGTTCTTTCAATCAAGAGAAATACTTTTTGGTACCAACCGAAAAGATATGAACGATGTGGGAGTGTGTGTTTGCTTTACTGCAAAATCACGTTTTAAACGTAAATCTGGATTAACGCTTCAGTGAATAGTGTTGGGCCGGATCCACGTTTAAAACATAGTTTTACATAGTTGTATTATTTGCTTTCCATTATGTTTTTTTATTAAAACCTTTGCAACCCTGTAAGCCGTGCTTTTTTATTTATTTGTACCGTTCCTCACTCATCCTTTTTATTGATTGCGGATCCTCACCTAGAAAGTAAAGGAAATAAAGCTTGTTTTGCCAGCAGGCAATGAATTGAAAGTAAATGAAAGTAGCCTCTGAAATCTCCAATGTTTACCAAATTGCGTGCAATAAAAATGTGTTCTTTCACCTGTTTGAACATAATAAAAATGAAATTTTAGTATATTTTTAAGATAGATGCATCATGCTAAACACAATTTAATTGTTTCTTTTTCATAAACAAGAGAACTATTTATAAAACATGTAGCAAGGCAATCTCTGAGAAAAGGAATTTGATTAAATTCCCTAAATATTTTTTTAAAAGGAATTTTGACCAATGCTTAAAAAGCCGGATCGGTAATTGAACCGGTGATAGCACCAGTTCATGGTTTAATGGTTGAATCGTTGTTGAACCAGTATAAATTAAAAATATATTTTTAATATTATATAATATTTTAATTAATAAAATAATATAAAAATATAAGAAATTAAGATATATAAAATTTCAAATCAGTATAAATAATATAGTATATGTTTTATAAGATAAAAAAATTAATAATAATTGGTAAAATAATATATATTTATGTGTAATTCTTAAATATATGTCTCATTTATTTTACAAATATTTTAGATTAAATAAAAAATTTGAAAAAAATTGATATTTTTAAAAGACAGGTTCAACCGGTTTTTTTACATTGGTTTTTTCACCGGTTCTCACTGGTTCTGAAGACTATTGATTTTTTAGAGTTGAATGGACTGGTTACCAAGCCAATTCTCGGTCGAACTGGTCAATTTGGTCCGATTTTCAAAATTATGATTTAGACCTTATATAAATATAGTAAGAAAATAAAAAAAAATGTGAAGAAAAGGAGAAAATGAGAAAAGAATACATGATTTTTGTATATTATGCAGAAAAAAAGGAATTTATTCCTTGGAGGTAATTCTATGTCTAACCAAGGACTTTACTTAACATAATTTAAGTATATACACTCACATAAACCACTTGTTTATAATTTCTATTGTTAGATTGGATAAAAAAGCAAAAAAGAAATATAATAAAATAAATAATAAGGGTAACATATTTTTATCCTTAATAAAGAATAAATAAACCCTATTTTTTTAAATGCTAATGAGTGTCTTTAAGGCACTTGTTAAGGAATCAAAAATAGAAAATTTTTATTAGAGTGTAAAATTTAATGTTGCAGACATAATCAATATCGCGATTTTCAATAAAATTTTTCTATAGACACTCATTAACAAGACTTTTTTTATGATTTAATGAGTCAAAACAACCAAAGAAAAAAAACAAAAAGTCACCTAGCCAGCTAGCCTCTCCTCTGATACCAAGAGCCCCCTATATTGAATAAGAGAGATATAGTATCTATTTGTTTTACTGTTATACAGTGCAAAATCATGGTTTCGCAGAATTGATTTTAAATTACTTCCGTCAAACCATTCATTTCTAGAATCAATTTTAGTCAACTTAAAATATAAACGAGAAAAGTTATAAGAAAGTGAATCATCTCCTTAAAATTCATATTTTTCTCTTTAGTTGATATTGGTCTAAATTATTTCCCCTTTGTTTTTCACTCCCATCCATCTACCTTCTATACCCAACAAAACGATGCGTTATGCGTTTCCTCCCTTCCTTCCAGTAGCAGTAGTGGTGGCTAGCTGCTGCTAGGGAAGCTCAGAAAACCAAACCCAACGTTGAGGTGAGGAACCCTTCCCACCTTGCTCTGATTTGATGGCTACCATCACCAAACGTTTCTTCAATTTACGCTCTGTTTATTCCTCTTCCTCTCTCTTCAACCCTTCCCCACTTCCCCCAATCCTCCACACTCACACACACTCATGTTCCTCCTCACCCTCACCTCGCACCAAAACCCCACTCGAGAAACAGTTCGAGACATGGATTCAACACCTCAAACCCGGTTTCACCCCTTCCGACGTCGACCGAGCCCTCAAGGCCCAATCAGACCCCGATCTCGCCCTCGACATTTTCCGATGGACCGCACAACAACGCTCCTACAAGCACACCCACCTCACCTACCTCACCATCATCAAGCAACTCATCGCCGGTCGCCGTTACCAGCAAGCCGAGACCCTCGTCGAAGAGGTAATCGCCGGTGCCTGTGATTCCAATATACCTCTCTACAATTCCATCATTCGATTTTGTTGTGGTCGCAAATTCCTCTTCAATCGCGCTTTTGATGTTTACAAAAAGATGCTCAACTCTGAGGATTGCAAACCTAACCTTGAAACGTATTCCTTGTTGTTCAATTCACTCCTTAGAAGGTTTAATAAGTTGCATGTTTGTTATGTCTATTTACATGCTGTGCGTTCCTTGACCAAGCAAATGAAGGCTTCTGGTGTTATACCTGACGCTTTTGTGTTGAATATGATCATTAAGGCTTATTCCAAGTGTTTAGAGCTGGATGAGGCCATTAGAGTTTTTCGTGAAATGGGATTGTATGGATGTGAGCCTAATGCTTATAGTTATAGCTATATTGCTAAGGGATTGTGTGAGAAAGGGAGGGTCAATCAAGGGTTTGGGTTTTATAAGGAAATGAGAGGTAAGTGTCTTGTGCCGAGTACTAGTACTTATGTGATCATAGTTTGTAGTCTTGCTCTGGAGAGGAGGTTTGAGGATGCAATTGAGGTTATGTTTGATATGTTGGGTAATTCTAGGTCCCCTGATCATCTCACCTACAAGACTGTTTTGGAAGGATTGTGTCGGGAAGGAAGAGCGGATGAAGCATTTGAACTACTTGATGAATGCAAGAAGAGGGATATTTATATGAATGAAAAGATGTACAACACTTTGTTGAATGGATTGCACTTTGTATGCCGGGAGTAGATTCTGTAGTCATGCATTTGTTTCAACATGCAGCAGGTGTTGTTCCTTTTGTTGAAGTTGAACTCAGTTGCTCTATCACTGAGTAGAGCCTGATTTGGAGAGCTCTGATTTCTATCAAACATGTGACATATTTGTCAGCCGGTTATTTTTTAATGAGCTCAACCTGCAGATAAACAGATAAACAGAAACATATTGCTTGGAGAATTTCTCTCAACTTCTTTTGAACTAATTTTCCTTCCAAAAATAAAATCCACAAATTGGTGTGAATGGTGAGGACACTTGAATATATGTTAACTCTCTGGTGCTGATCTTGACGATATGGTGGCAAAAACTCCCTTTCTGCTGAACCCCCACTTATTATTATTACAAAAAATATTAGCATTTTACATGGAGCAGACCACAGCTTTGTAGGGCCATATATTACCCCAGCTGGAGCAAATACTGGCATGCAATTTTCACCTATGTGGGTAGTTTACTGGATGAGCACCTTATGATACTATATAACCAACTGAAACAACCTTATAATCATCAGGTTGTTCCTTGTCAATGTCCTTAGTCCATTTGTTTGCTCCATGGATTAGTCTAGAATAGAGTTTAGCTGAAAGTTTTATTAGTTGCTAGCATTTGACTTTTGTCTAGGTCAGTTACAAATTTTTATCTTTAACCTAACCCTCCGTGGTTTGGAATATCCCAACTTGTCATGCTGGCATAAGGGCAGAATTATGTTGGGTAAATGCCTTGGCATGATCTTTTGTACAATGAATAAAACAGAGAATTACTCACTTTGTGTACGGTGGTGATCATATTTACTAATGGAATTTTGTTTCTCTTTGCATTGTTTATCTGTTGGTGTTAAGCTATATGTAGTGTAGGTTCCAATCGCTTGTCGGTTATATTGTGTTTAAGAAGTCTTTTCATTTGTTAACATAATAGAAAATTAGAAATAAGTTCATTTTTATTGATGGGCATGTTGTGGCACATATATTTATAAGGCGGGTCATGCCTATTGTTAACTTATATTCATGAGGTGAGACAGTGAGAGAATGATAAAGTTTATCTGGGCTGGGCTGAGGTATTAGACTTAGAGTCTGTTTGGGTGGAACTTTTGTAGAAGTACTTCTAGGTGAAAAAAATAGCATGAATCAAATAGGTCAAATGCATTTAACTTCTCCATAAGTTAAAATTAGTTACTTTTGGAGAAGTTAAATGGGAGAGCTTTTGGAGTAGGTGGTCCACAAAAATTAATTTTAACTTATGGAGAAGCTAAATGCATTTGACCTCTTTTATTTATGTTATTTTTTTCACCTAGAAGTACTTCTACATAAGTTCCACCCAAACAGGCCCTTAGAGGTCAATTCAGCACAGCTTGTTTTGCGACCTTTTGTTTGGATAGATCTAACTGGTGACTCATGGATTCATTATGTAAACCACTTTGGTTGTAGTGGTTGACAAAATTTTCTGAGAATCATTCCCATCAATATTACTCTTTGCCCCTTTTAAGAGGATTTCATTTTTCGTCGGTTATAGACAACTAAGGAGCAGAAAAACCTCTTCATATT
Organism: Sesbania bispinosa; assembly: GCA_026901365.1. Taxonomy (NCBI): domain Eukaryota; kingdom Viridiplantae; phylum Streptophyta; class Magnoliopsida; order Fabales; family Fabaceae; genus Sesbania; species Sesbania bispinosa. Next base: position 94,962 of record QLOH01000889.1, read on the forward strand.
CAACCCAACGTTCTCACTGCCGCTTCACTCTGTAAGAAGCTCAAGCAACAGGGAGATGATGGCGTAGCCCCTCTAGGTAACTAAAGCGCCCTATTCAAGGACGTCAAAACTCAAAACCCAGTTGCAAAGACTGATGCCATTTTTTTCGCGCTAGAATGTTGCAAGAAAATGCCTGTGGTTGGAAATTTTTACGAGCAAGAAAAAGGATTGATCCGCAAATTTAAAAGTAAGAAACATAGCCTGAATAAGTATCCAATAAAGAATCACAACCATTCATTTATAAATTAGATCTAATTTATAGCACTACAAAATCATATCCAGTCTAATAGCACTTAATTGTGAAGCGGTGCATCTTAGATGCCATCTGTTTCAAATACCTATATTTTTCTCAAGCTAAATTGTTGCGAGAAAATTTTCCGTGGCTGGAAATTTTTTCAAGCTAACCCAATTTTCACATGGGAACTGGATTTGCTAGAGTCTAAAAAGGAACTACATGTCCAGCAGAACATAATTATTGAATTTATGCTTACATTTTTTGGGCTACGGAATAAGACTTTTTCATGATTGAGACTGGACAATTTCAGAAAATTGTAGGCATGCAAATGATGGATACACTGTTATGCCAAGAAAAAAGGTACCCTACCTTTTCATTCAATTTCACTCCACAGTCAAATCCTACTTTTCCACTTTTATTCCTTCTGTTCCCTTCCCAGTCCTCATTGTTTGCAAACAAGAGTTTAGGGACCACACTGCACAATGGCAGAACATGGTACGGCCTACCACAAACTCTTAAAAGAAATAATTTGAGATCATCGTTTATTTGATGGAGAGTGAAAAATCGTATCAGTTCTCACAAAGTGCGTTTGATTTAATGTTAAAACTGATTAAATTCAAATTTAAATTTCCTAACAATTATTTCTAGCATTGGAATTTATTACGTTTCAGCATTAAACCAAATATGCTCTAAGATTAGAAGAAAACCTTGAATTCTATCACATCAAAACATTTATCCACAACTATTACAAGTCGAACAATTGAACAAACATGGTATAATAATATTACCAGACCACTCAATCTTACCTATTGTATCACACTCACAAGCAGTTAACACCCCTGATTTCTAAAAGGTATTATCAACAATTACTAAAATATCTAACAGTATCACTACAAGACTACAGCTAACAGGTAAAAAAGCCATATGAAATTCAGGTAACTACCATCAAACAACTGATGTTGTTCTCGAAACTTGAGACAATGCATCTTCAAACTGGTCATCATCAATCTTCTCAGAACTCAAGCTTGGTGGAATGAAAGATCTGAAAATCAATTCCATGTTGGGGACTTCCTTTAGTGCATGAGCTGCAGCCTCAAGTGCCGGATGTTGAAAAGCTGGATAAAATTTCTTTGCACAGACGAAACCAAAGGCTAAGGACAATATGGGAAGAGGAATCAACAATGGTGTATAGTAGAATCTCTGCACCCCAAAGTACCCAAGCATGGTAATTTGGTATAATATCAAAGATGCTAGTATACGGTTGTGTATGTGGGGCCACATTCTTCCATAACTTTCATATGATGGCACATAGACTTTGAGTGCCTGTTGATACAAGAACATTACAAACAAGTACAAGTACATTAGCTGAAATGTGTATGGCAAAGAGAATAATATCATTAAAATCCATGTATTGTTACAAACCTCCAGTAACAAAAACAATTTAGAAGTTTACAAGCTTATAATTTCCAGTTTATAATTATTATCTATGAGCTTGCAATTAAAAAGTGCTTACAAAAATTCCAAGAACTTCACCTGATTTCGCAGTATAAGCCATCCTAGGCCAAAATAGAGAGCACCAAATGGAATTATGAGAGGAGCAATGACAGAGTAACAGAAGACAATTGTGACAATCAGCATGTCACCAGGAACCCTAGTTCCATAACTAAGATCACCAGGAGCCCAAGCTTCTTTCAAATCAGCTTCAGTCTTACAGAGATACTTTCTCTTCAAATGATATATAATAAGAGGAACTATTCTGGACAGTTCAAGGCCATAGCCGGCGAAAAATCTAAGACAAAAGGAATAAGAAAAATAAGTCAATTTGTGCTGTGTCAATTATTACAAAAAAGGTGAAATATTTTCTTATTACTGTGTCTAGTAGGAATAGTCCAAATTTTGAGGTTTACACACAAAATTATGTGAGAAAAATAACTGTTACAGTTATGCTTTGGGACACATTGTAACTAACCCCTGCTTCAAAAGAATCTAGGAAATGATAATAACAAGATATAGTGTGGAACACCATTTTTAGATAAAGTGTGCCTTTTAGTTTATACACATTTCTATCTACCATCGCTACATAGTGCTTATGCATAACATGTAAATCAACAAAGTAAAGTATCATTGCGGATAAATAAACAAAATAAATTAAAGTTAGGATGCTATCTTACTTCAAGGCCACATAAGTCAAGAAAAAAGTAGCATTGCCTGGGAGGCTTTCAGCTAGCAAGGACACAAGTTTGTTCGGGCTCTTCTCAATTGTCTTGAATGTGGAGAACAAGGTTCCACCTATAGTAACTCCAATGAAAACATTTAGCACGGAAAAATAAAAATATTTCCCAGATGCAGCTCTGATTGCATGACTCTCAGTTGCAATGCCCTCAAGTTTAGACAAAAACAGAAGCAACTTGGGCAACAAAGCCAAGAAAATCATCAGTGCAAGCTGAGGGAGGTAAGCTTCTAACACTGTCCTCAAAGCCTTTATACGCACAATTGGCTTTATGAATGGGAGAAGTTTCACCAAGTTCTGCAAAGTTGTAACCGCAGATATAAATGTGATTGGAATCATGTAAAAGAAAACCGTCAGTGCAACAATGACATACACCACGTACTGCCTCAGCTCTCTTTCAAAAAACTTGATTTTCAAATTAGGCCATATCAGTTGACGGGGCTCAGGAGCATCAAAGACTGACCATTTATCAACCATTTGTGAATGTAAACTCTGAGATGCAGATGCTGCAACCACCCTACTTGAGAAAAAGACCAGAGCAGCATTTTGCTGCTTTTCTCTGAGAGTGGCCTTTTGCTCAGATTCCAATTTCACAACAAATTCGTTAATCTTTTCATTGTAATACTCTATGCTATCCACCTTTTTACCAATAAGTCCAAGGAAGCCAGTCCTGTTAGTAGGTCTTGTGCCTTCTGGTTTGGCAGTTGTTGTTGACGCTGCATATGCTGCTTCAGCACGGACAAGCTTCTTCTTATACCCTTCTAACAACTCCCAAATCTTGTTCACCTGTTAGTAATAAACTTATAGGAATTAAATTATAGCTTACAACATTCAGAAGCAGAAATAATTAGGAAGAAACATCACAGACAAATTATATAATTACATTATAGGGACAAAATCATTAGACATTCTGCATAATCCCTTAGGTTCCTAAATGCCACAGGCCAAAGCAATCAGAAACTGGAAAGACAGGCTCCAGTGCAAGTCATGGAATAATAAATAGTGAAGGTGATTCAGAGGGTATGGAGGAAGGAAATCAAATGAGCGCCATACCTCTTTATTGTCCGTAACAATGATAGATCTGTAAAATGTCTCAGGATATATGGCTCTGAAATAAGAGTCAACCTGTTCCTTCCTAGTCTGACCTTCAGGAACAGTTGGTATGTCTCTCACAACTATAGCAAATTGTTCAGGCTTCACATCAGGATACTTAAGAGCTTCAGATCGCAGCCATGCTACATGTTTGTACGCCCTCCATAAGAGGAAAATTGAAACAAGTGAAACCCAATAGCAGGAAATTAAAAATGCCCACAGCCTTCGACTCTTTGCCTACACATACAAGAAATTGTTCAGTCTCTGGCATTATTATCATATGAAGATATTAAAGAAGCTGGTTAGCTGTTTAACTCAGAAAAAATTATGGGACATTACTTTCACAGGCACACACAGCTAATTCGTTAAATTAAAGGAAAATTAACCATAATACTATTATGCAAAAATGTTAAGCAATACTGAACTTACTGTGATGTTTCCCATTGATAACTTGTCTAGTTCATTGAAAGTCCCTTTGCTAGTTGTTTGTTTCTTCCCACCATCATCAGTAACAGCAAGAGGAAGAAGAACAGGTAGCAGAATAATGCCGGATAAAACTAGGATACCAAACACTAGCAGCGAAAATGAAGAATAATAATTAGAAACCCAATACTTGATTCACCAATCATCTGGTAAGTATGTCAGCAAACAATTGGAAAATATGAAAGTTCACAACCAAACAAATGAGTAGGAAAAGAAATTTCAAGAAGAAAAGGAGAAGCAAAATTTTTTTGTATAATGTTCATGGGGGAAAACATTTTGAGATGAAAACAATATATAACAATAAATAAATAGCAGTGAAGGATTTCACTCACTCTTTCAGAATAACTATAAAAAAATATTAGAGTTGCAAACTTGCAATAAAATACCCTTATGTCCTCTGAATCAGGAAACAACTCCAGAAGCACTTTGATAGCAAACTGAATAATATAGGTCTTTCTTAATGTAATTCAAAATACTCTTTCCTGGTTTTCTATAGGACTAGTCTAGCAAGTAGAGCCAGAAATGTGTCATTTACATTTCAGAAGAACATGAGATAAAGACTTGAATTATGATCCATGATTTTCAAGAATCCTATTTGAACCCTTGAAGGCTTAAACCTTAAACCAAATTGAAAATCTTAAATTTGCATAACCTATACCTAAGAATCCTTCGAACATTGGCAAGTCAATTGTGACGATAGTGATGTTATAAGATTCTTTCAACGGTCTCATTATCATATTGTAAATTGGCTATTTTGTTACATTATGCAATGTACACGATGAAAGTGTTTTGGTTTAGAAACTGATGCTGAAGCTTCATAATTCAACACTCTCAGCTCAAGGTTTCATCACACAATTTTTTTCTTTTTCTTTTCCACGGAAAGCTTCCACCTAAGTATCAAAAAAGAAAGCTTCCACCTAACCAGAGATTTTGATACATTTGACAATCACTGTTTTGCAGTCACATTGAAAGATACACTATTTTGAGATTTCCTATGATATTATAGATGCTGTCTGCTCATAGGAATTACACGCAATTCCCAAAAAATATGCACATACGGTATCATTAAGCAAACAAAGAAAGGTCCTAAAATGCTAATCTGGTGTACTCACAGTGGAACTAAAGGTTATTCTTATTTACTAATGTCTCATGGTAACATACTTAAACTGATATATAGTTAACAAGTAAGGAAAGATGAGGAATCCCGGGAACAGATTAATGTCTAAACCAAAGGAAAAAAAAAAGTAAAATTGTTTAAAATGCTTTTTTATCCAAGCAACAACCATAACAAAACACCCCCCCCCCCCCCAAATAAAACATAAAGAGCTTCAATAAAGAAAAAAAGGAGTGTATATAATATAAGTACATAGAACAGGAAAAAGGACAAACCAGTGCTGAGAAATACAAAGTACACAGCAGTGTCCACCCCAGACATGGCGATGACATCTTGTTCAGAAGAGGACAAGGCCTCCTTGATCCAAGAGAAAGGGTTGCGGGTCTTGTAGCCACCTTCCAAAGGTTCCAATCCTTTGAGGATCCGATTGGGGTAGTACACCACATTGTTGCCAGGCCTACTTGATAGCAAAACAAACAGAATCATCAAAACCACGAATATCACGAAAGACGACCCCAGGGACGTCAAGAACGAAGAAAAATCCATCTGGGTCTCTCTCTATAACTCCAACCACCACACCCTTCAACAAAAGCCCCTCACTTTGCACATCAATAATGTTTCCCCAGAAATAGCCGTTACTACTGCCTTTATTCTAAGGAAACCGTTGGCACTGAGATTAATTGGTGTTGGAAACAGTTACGTAGCATAAAAAGGGTATTTTGATTGTGTGTCTGTGAAGCAAATGGTAATAAGGTACGCACAGAGAGAAATGTGTGTTGGCTATGGTGATTAGTTGTTGTGGTGGGGTACCTTGCTTTTCAGATTTCTCATATTCAATTAATGAAAGTTCAGATTTTTTTTTTGTTTGGCAAAAAAAAAACTTGTTTTGTTTTGAGTTTGAAGAATGTGTAGCGTTGCGTGGGAAGACAGAGTGGGGAGAGTGTGTGTGAGAGCGGAAATGATGGAAAACGGTGATGCAGAGCAGAGCAAACAGAGCTGTTGAAAAGGACAAAACTTTCCCTTGTCCGTGTATGAATAAACACTTGATATGACGGATATGCCCCTCTTATTTACTCTAATTACCAATACAGCCCTTCAATAATTCGGATGTCAATTTGTCAAGCTTATTGTTTTGAGAATTTAGTCAATTTACATTCATAAAACAATTAAGAAAAAAGAAAAAATTATGAAATGTAATTGAAAGATGTAAAAAAAAAATTGTAATGAATTGATGTATGTTTTGATTGTATGAATTTATTATTTCTATTATTTTTATTTAGTTAAAAAGTTAAAACACAATCGGTGTGCCACTCCCTAGTTACTTAAAAATAACAAATTTAAGGATTGTAGAATAAAATTGAAGTTTGAGACATAATAGGGTTAATTTTGATGGAAGTTATTAGTTATATTTGATACTAATCTTTGTCCTTTTTGAATCTATATATGTAAAGGATCATAAAATCATTATCAGTATTCATTTAATTTTAATTGTGAAAAAAGATAGATATTCTTCAATTAGTGTTAATTAATAGCTTTTTCTGGTAGGAGAGTAACTCTTACTGCAGATGCTATGAGTGTTAGTTTAGTAAGGTGTTATGCTTTTTGTTTCTTACTCAATTCTCCAGTAAGAAAGAAACTACTTTAATTAAAATCATCACAATGCAAATATTTACCGAGTTTTTTCTTACATTACAAGTTGTTATTATTACGTATATGTAGGGGAATAAATAAAACCTGTTCACGTGTTTTCCATGAGAATCTCAACGAGGTCGAAAGATATTTTCTATTACATCAGCAATTGGGAAACTTTTTTAAATGTCATTGTCTGATTCAAAGTTGCATCAAAGTGTTTTGCATGCGTTTAAATTACATTGCATCTAGCTAGAGAAGAAATTAAATAGGTAATAAGTTATTTATTAATTATTTGATATGAAATGTCAAATAAATTCATAATATATAGTTTCGTATTGAACTTCTTCGAGGTATTAAGCATTAGTCTTATTTGATAAGTTACAAAAAGAGCCATCTTTCACAAGATAATCATATAACAGGCTGGCCTTAGGGGGAATTATTTTCAAACTAAATATGAAGTAGCTTAGGGCAGCGAATAGTAGGTCATATTAACATGGTGTCCCATTATTTCATTCACAATTCATGTGTTTAATAAATTATTCATTTTATACCCCCACCATTAATCATAAAAGCGTAAAATCATTTAATTCGTTCATTAATTAATATGATATACCAAAAGGTTGGCTTAGTCCTATCCGGGAGTAAAGGGAAAATGCACCAAGTTGATTTTCCTTGTATAGTTTCAAACCAATCGTGATGACTCTTCCAATTTCTTTTTTTTTTATATTGACTCTTCCAATTTCTCAAACAATACAAGCTACAACTTCTTAATGATCTTAGAGGCCAATATATATCCATTGAGAGGCTTTAATTAATTAACTTTAGATATATATATATATATATATATATATATAAATAGTGCTCAGTCCATTAATCTTCACAAGAGAGGTTTTAAACGAGAAAGATTTAATTAAAGTGAGAGAGAAATCAAACTATATGGATGCCAGTGTACACGTCAGTGTTAGATATCTTCCCTACATTATATTATATACCTAACAAATTTGGTTTGGTAGATGAGCTTCAATAACACTAGTCTCATTAATTCTAAACAGTAAAAGCTAGCTTCATACGAACCCACGGTTGGTGACGAAATAGTACTAGCAAAGCGAGGGTTTTTTCGGGAATATCATCCAATATTTGATATATATTTCTAGATACAATATGGCAAGATCTTATGATAAAGTGCTAAGTATCTTCATATCATATTTCAATTAAAAATCAGAAATTATAGATATTTGTTACTTATTAATTTAAAAATAAAAGAATTAACCCACACGTTGGTACACGTCATGGAATTATCAATTCGTTTTAGGAAAGTAGTAAAAACATTAATTTAAACATGTGTACATTAAAAAATGAACAAAAGTTTTTTATTTCAAAAATAAAGACGAAAAGCAAGAAGTGGAAGTTTGTTTTTTCTTCTTATTGAGTGAGGCATATATAAATACGATTTCGAAGAGGTGGTAGGTATATAATTCAACTTTCAAATTTGAGCAAATTGCTTAATAAATTATAAATAGAAAGTATATAGATGGCATACATGGACCTACATTGCACGTCGTGTCATTATTAACCACTGTAGATTGAGTATGTTCCATGACAAACAATTGAATTTAATTATAGAAAAATGATGGTGTGTGTGTACATGATATTTATATGAATATGTGATATTTATTCTTCTCATGAAGTAGTAGTAATAAAAGAATACAAAGAGACGAGAGAGTGATTACCGCAGAGGGTATTGTGGTAAGTTAATGTAATACAGATGAAATTAATTAGTTGACAGGTTGTGGTCTACATCTGGTATTTGTACTACTAGTACATGATTTGTGTATTTATCTTTCTTTCTTTCTCACACATCCATGTTGCTGCCGACGTGGGTAGGTTGCCTTTACCCAAACAGTGAGGAGCTAACACGTACATGGGACACGTGGCATACCAATGTGTTGCCGACAGAACGGGACCCTCTATATTGTTTGGATAAGAAGAAGATGGGATGCTATTCTTTGTTAACTTTAAGACACCGATTCTTCAAACCAAACTCTTTTATGGTTCCATTTTCAGAGATGACCATGGCACGTGCCACCTACTGAGAGAGAGAAATGGCTGGTTCGGGTTGGATTGACAATGAAAGGAGTAGTGTGGTGGTAGGGTAGAGTGAGGGACCCAATGTTTTATAATCAAACAAACACGCAGGGGACACGGCTGAAAGAAAGAATAACGAACTCAACTAAACCTCTTCTTTCCTCTATCATCTCATCTCTACTTTTGTGGACCAACACATTTCTCTGATTTTCACGCAATTCATCTATGATCTATGTGCTTTTCATTTTTCTTTTTCTTTTTAAAGCCGTTCAACACTTCAATTCAATGGACACCGGAGCAGCTATGAGTACATATTTTGTTAAAAGTTTGAGATATGTTAACAAATACCATAAACGTATTTATTAAAGAATTAAAAATAGAATTTTTTTGTTAAAATATATAACATTTAATGTTACAGATACAATCAATATCATGATTTCCTGACAGCAACACCCTAAAAGCTTTCAAATACCAAAAGTTAAATGTTGTTATTAAAGTCTAAAGATTGACCAGAGGTGCTCAAAGTGAAAGATCCCTACCTTTTACTTTACTCTCATAAAATTGTTTAACACATCACCAGAATTCTCGCTGCTAATAATCAAAGAGCGCTTTTGACAATTTGATCCAAATAACTTTTCCACATGCAAAATTCGTGGACTACAGTAAGGTATATAATTTAATTAGAAGTATATCCTCAAACCAAACTAGACTGAATCTGAATAACATCCCTGCTAAATTCTATTTCTTTTGTATTGAATGTGTAGAGTACATTTTGTTATCACTGTAATTTTCTCCAAATAGTAAACTAGGTGAACTAAGATGAGCACAAGAATTTGAGACAACAGTGATACAACAATGGCAGATTGTTATCTGAAGTTGCAGCAACGTGGCTGACCTCTTGACAATTTGTCCCAAAGACAGAGCATCTGCCTTGGTGATTGGTAATGTGCAGTGAAGTAGTTTTCCATACATCCATACTGACAAAACTTCCAGTTATGGGAATACTGAACCGCCCTCATTGTGTTGTTAAATCGCTCAACCCACATTCCCATGCTTACATCCTCCATTTTAAACAGCTGCCACCACAAAAACAACCAATCAATGTACTGATTGATAACAAAAACTAGAACTAACTATAAATTATGTAGTATAAAGAACCAACCCTCAGCCTCCTCTCCTTGTTTTGAGATAAGATGAAAGTAACAATATCTCTGGAAATTATGTATGCAGGACCATTGGCATAAGGAGGATATACTGCTTCCGGCCACTCCTGCACCAATTATCATAATACTTAAGACATGTGGGGCAAGGAAAATAAAATTCTACTAAATAATGCAAATGCGCACAAACACATGTATATAAAATAAATTAGGCAATATTACTACTAACAAGATTTCTTACATTAATCTGTCAAATACAGAAAAATATCACTTGGGATCAAAATTCAAAAGTACTAGTGTAACACCATAGAGCAACACCCTATTTTGGGCAAAACAAGTTTTACCTGCATGTGAGGGTCTGTTGGGATACATAACATTAACAACAAAAAGTTTTTCCAACTAGATGGGTTTTTTTTGGGATACAGATATAACTAAAAACCTAATCCCAATATATAAGCTCCATGATGAGCTGGAAAATTAATCATCATTTCAATAACCAAACAGAAATATGCACACTGCTGTATTACCTACTAGTTCAACTAAGGGTCTCTGGTTTAAGAAAAATATTTCTATTTTCATGCCTCTTTTAATTACAAAAATGCCACCTTGTATTCACTTTTTTTCCCCTGTTTTTCAAAGATTTGTATAGGAAACTGTGAACATAATTTAAAAATAGAAAACAAGGTGATTTCTCTTTGGTAAATAAAAGTGAATATAGGAAATAAAAAAAAAGAATATTTTCTCAAACCAAATAAGCTATAAATGTGGCAACTGCCATACCTCATAAGTAACTGCCCATTTGCCATTTCTCAGAGGCCGATGCAAGAGATTAAGATTGCCCATATAAAGGGACTTTTCACGGGGTATAGCTTCAATTTCTTTTAAGACAGTATCCACCCTTATAAAAGTATCATCATCACATTTCATGACATATGCAGCAGTCACATTCTGAATCTGCATGAAAGAAAATTGGCTTGTATAACTGGAGAGAACAGAAAGACAGACCAGGAACCGGAAGAGGTTCACAATTTGAGGGTAGTGAGTGGTGATAGACAGACATTAGCTGGACAAATGTAAGCCACCTGCCCCACAACATCCATAGAAAAAATAGAAGAAACACAAAAGCTGAGTGCAGGTTTAAAAAGGAACTTACCCCAAACTCACAGATAGCCATGGTTTTAAGCACAACAAGCTCATAGCGGTCCATAAAGGGCAAAATGACAATATCACCAAAGTAAGCAGCTTCCTTCCTCAGCACTGCATTTACTTCCTTCCTTGGATTCTTTAGGTTGATGTTTAAAATAGGCACAAAATACAGAATAATCAGCCATACCATATGAATAAGAATAGTAATAAAAAAAAGAAAATGAAAATACACAGAAAGCCCTTGAATTCCTAACAATCACATATCTGATTGTGTAAAATTGAGAAAATGATTTTCTCTTCACAAATTGCGTTATATTTAACATAGACATTTCAACATAAATTATGTCATAGAACTGAAATATATCTACATATGTTTGTATTGTTATATCACTCAGTCCAAAGGGAAAATTATTGTTAACAACCAATCCAGGAGAATTTCAAATATATCAATATTTTACAAGTAGAATAAAGGTTCCCTTAAACAAACCAAAACATGGCATCTTAAGGTGTAACTCAAACCAGCAATCTCATGCAAATCCAAATCATTTACATCAGCTACATGAAACAATGAAGATTGGACAAACTTGTTGAGAACTTATTTAAAGAGAAGAGCTTCATTGAACCCAAAATAGCTAAGGTGATAACTAGTCTTTAAGTTTCTTAGCACTCACATAGCTTGCTTAGTAACACACCAAACTCAGTGGGTCCATTGCCAATATGGATGATATTCAGACAAGTTGTTTCTCAAAGCTAAATGCATGTAATGCCTAAGGAACCCTGGTCCCATAGCACGTTTCATCTTCTTTTTCTTTTTCTAACATCAATTTTAGCAGCCTATGAGTCACATATGACTATCATATCAAAATTTTATTTTAATATACATCGGTAATAAATTATAGCCAGAACCGATAAATTATCATCAACACTCTTAGTTATGGGAAATTTATCAAAAGCTGAAGTTCTCTTCTGTTTCATGGACTTTTCTGTTTAAACATCTCACATTTACCCAGTTAACAAAACTAATCCTAGCTCCTAAAACCTTAAAGAAACTGTTAATTAAAACAACTAACTCCAAATTCTATTTGCAGGAGCTTTTTGACCATCAAATTAAAAGTCACAAAAGCCAAACTTAAAGCTCAAACAAGGTTTGGACATTGTCCCTTCAGGATCTAAACCCACAATTTTGCCCTGAAATTTCCACACAACAACCTCAGGAAGGTTGTGTTTCTCTTCTCCATGAAGTTCTTAAAGAAGTTCTACGGCATTCTTGGTATCATGCATTTCTTAATGCCAGATTAAAATAAAGGTTGTGTTTATCTTCTTTGTGAGTAAGTATATGCGCTTCTATCCCACATTAAGATAAAGGCAGAAGTCTTACCAATGCAACAAAGAATCGTACTACCACATCTGAAGACTTGATTGCAGCTGCTTGCATCCATGTTTTTCGAACTGCCATACGTTCTGCAAAGTGATTTGAAGCAGAAAGAACTCCAATAAAAAGTCTAACAGCATGTTTGGGTAGAGCACTGGCTTTCCAGGTCTCTGACATTTCCAGTACTCTTTGAGGAGAGAAACTTGGGTGTGAAGTAGGGAGAGAGGTAGCAAAAACTGAATGAACATCAAGGTCTCCTTTAATTGCCAATCCTGTAGCATCTTCAAGTGAAAAACCCTGAAGATAAAGTGGAAAAGAAAAATCAGCAGGAAAAAATGTAACAACAGCAGAATGGATTAAAGAATATCACAATTAATTCCAATCAAACCCTATATATTAAATTTGAACTCTTGAGTATGAGAACTTCTCTTAATCTACTCTCCTTCTCAATAAGTCATGTAGCCTTTTCTACATTAAGTATTCCACCTTTTATTATCTTTTTAATATATTTTTGTTCCTCTTAAATACCATTACTTATATAAAATTAATCATAATTTTTTTGTTGTTAATGTCAAAACTTTCCATAACCACAAATTTGGAGTTCATAAATTTAAATATTGACACGTTATATCAAATCAATAAACACAAATAATAGTATTTCTTAGATTAACGTAATTTATTTCCATAATTTTCTTACAGTTTAAAAATTCTCACCTCTGCAATTTATGCATATCCCATTTATAATTTTAATATTTTATCTCTTGAATATTCTTTCTTCTAATTTATATTTTTAAATTTTAAAAATACTGTGCAATGCACAGGATGCTTTCTAGTGATTCTTGAAGTTTAAACTAAATGTGGCCATTTGATACATGGTATGAGAGATATCACCATCATTATTAATTAAATATGGCTTTGGTGGTATACATCGAAATTCTCCATCTATAAAACCAAACTTAAATGCAAGAGGAGTTCACTAACACGAAACTAATATGTTTTTTAGTTCTGTTAGAATGTTAAATATTTATGTTAGAGTATATAGTCAGCTATATTATGTTGATTAGCTGGTGAATGGGCTACAAGTTAACTACTGATAATTAGGTTGTAACTTATGTTTATAATTAACCTAATTACCCCCTTGATTATTCTATTGATTGACTGTAATCAAGCCATGGATGAGAGGTCAAGTCAAGTGAGCAACCCATTGGCACAAATTCTCTCAATAATTCTCTTTTCCAACAAACTCCAATATGGAAAAATAAAAGTAACAACATTAAGAAACATGTCCCGAATGAAAAATGATTGTCATGAATAAGCTAAATATACAATTTCACTCCACCAAGACATTTAATGCAAGCATAGGATGAAAACAACTGTCATATCTCAATTAACTTACTGTCCGATATGGAAATGAAGTCATATGGCGACCACCAACATTAATATGGTATCCATCAACACCAGCACGCAGTGTAAGGACAAACATTCTTCCCTCTACAAAAGGAAACGGCCAGGTCACTTCTGGCTTCTGCTTACGCCCTATAAACCGCTTGAACCATGATGTTGTCTTGGACTCTTTTGAGTCTACAATGTCATTACGCATCCATTTTTCACATCGTCTATACCCATCAACTGCACAACATGAGCAAAAGATTTATTAATTTATTTATTATCAAATTAACACCAACAAAGTAAGATCATAGCAATCTGCAAAAAAATAAATTAAAGGGCTACAGTACTCCATTATCATTCTTTTGGACCAAATGCCATTCTAATCAAAAGTATTATCCCACTATATTATAAAATACTCAAACAATGAAGTATTATGTTCTGCATGTTCCTGTAATATTATTTATTAAATATTAATAAAATCAAAAGATGATGATATCCATATCATAACATGTGAGAGTTAAATTAATTCATTGTTTTTGTCTCTCTAGTCATATACTTATTGAAATTCTACAAATTGATCATACATAGTTGCAGAAGCATGGATACACAAAGCCTGCCAAAATACATTAATGTAGTCTTAACATCCCTTGGACTTTACATAACGGAAATGGAACTTGATAGCTCTAAAATCTACTTCTGTGACAATCTTGATCGGGTGTGATCCTAGATATTAACCATAAAATAAATTTATAACAAGAATAAGCATTACTTCCGCTGTGTTCATATTTATAGCATACGATACGACAAACAACCAATAAGGTTCTTTTTTGTCAACCATGTAAGCAATAAGACGCCCCTTATTTTCATGCTCATTTGTCTTCTTATTTTTTTCCACATTCTATCATTTCTAAGATTATTAAACATTTTTACTTATCTGTTTTCTTTCCATTCTGCATTATGACAACGAAGAATCTATTCCACAACACGTTTTTTTTTTACCTAGATAGCATACTTGAAAATGAAAATGAAACGTGACAAAATCATACCAAGCATTCCTTCATCATCCTCAGATGGCAGACCATCACATCTTTGAGCTGTTCCCCAGTGCATTCTATAACAAGTATTATGCTCAATAACTGGTCGTTTGCTCCAATCCCCTCTTAACCGAGGATTCAAATGAAGAATCTTAGGAGGATCCTCCCCTTCCACTGACTTTAGTCCTTGTAGTTCAACCATGAACTGTGAAACCGAAACCAATCCATTGCCTTTCCTCAACTTTGCTAGCAGGGGAGCATACTCCTTATGAGCATAATGAGGTGTTCCCACCACAGTAATTGAAGATCCTGCTGCAAGCCCACAAGGAAGAAACACCAAACCATCCCCCTTCAACAATTCTTCACCATCCATTGATATCCAAGAAGGACAAGACTCAGGCTTTCCTTCAATGACAGAGCTTTCTCTAGACTCCTTATCATTACCCTTGTCTATTTCTTCCCAAGCCTTTAACCCCAATGTCCATGCCTCATCTGCCATTCTCTCAAGCACAGAGAAATCACTGGTCCTGTTCCTTTGCCGCATGATTTCTCCAGTAATTCTCCCATATCCCCGCGGAACTTGCTCGATAGATTCACGGCCACGATCATCCTCCTTCATTGGTTCCTTGTCAGGCCTCAGGGGAGCATCCAGGTCCCTATTATCTTCCAACCTCCGGTGAAATGCATCTTTATAAACAGAACTAACAAAAGGTTTGCTTAAATCTGCATCTTGAGAGTCCCCATTCCCAATACTCATCCCATCCAACCCAACGTTACTCTCATCCCCACTTAAAGTAGATACAGTTTTTAGAAACCATGGAAAGTTACATGATATAAAAACCAAGTACAAAACCCCAACTCCAAACAAAAAATGAGACAATCTAAACCTCCTCGAACTGGGAGGTTCACTTTTCTGTCTCTTCATCATCAACAAGACATTTCAAAATTACAATACAACAGTTCAAAATTTCCTAAGAAAGATGGGCTTTGGGGCGAGAATGAAAAGAATCAAACTTGCATATAAGGAAAGAGGGATCAACCAACGCCGCAATGATTCAGCAAAATGGGGGGAAACCCATTGCAATGGGAGGCGCAGAACCTTGAATTGTTCAACATGTGGGAGGCAGCATCTGAACCCTAATGCACGCAATGCAATCGGTACAACCCAGATGGATCGTGGTGGAAGGAAGATACAATACAAACACAGGTCCTACTATACTATTGATTGAGGGTGAATGCTGCAGTGGGTTAACCAAAATGTGATCAACCGTGAAGCACTAAATTTTACCTACTATAGTCTGTTTCTTTCCTGTTAGTGTCATTAATATAAATAAAATAATATGTGAAGAGAATTTCTAAAATTGCTTTTTAGCCATCATTGTTTTTTAGTCCCTTACACCATTATTTAATTCATTTTTTAAAATGATATATATTGTTATTTTAAAAAAAATATAATATTTTTATAATAATGAATAAAACTATATAAACAAAAATAAACCTAAACACCAATTATATATTATTTAAAAAATAAACAAATTTTAAAATTTATCAACAATAAGTTACCGGTGTTAAAAAAATATATTACCAACAATAAGTTTTTGGTAATATGTTTTCAAATATATACTAGTAACTTGTTACTGATGTTGAAAAACTATATTACTGCCAATAAGTTGTTGATAAAAGACGTTTTTAGTGTGTTACTTTAAATTAAAAAGGGTAGTTCGGGAAATAAAAAAATAGGAGGTTAGAATGTGTAGGATTAAAATGAGATGTGTAAAAATCAAATCCAGCTATAAACCATTGTTTGCACTTTGCTCATTTTGTGTCTAATGCATCGACACCATAATCCATAGAAGTGTTTATATCCAATTCAATCAATACAAACCGCATAAATCAAACAGAAAAATCAAAATCTAAAAAATCAAAAAACGCAAAAACTGAAATTTTTCTATTGGATTTGTTTGGTTTTCGGATCCAATATTGAAAACCAATTCAATCCAAACTTAAGTTATATGTAAAATAATCATATATTTATACTTGTATACATATATATTTATAAATTTACTTATATTGATATACTTTTTATGATTTTATTATCTAATATCATGTTAATATTTCACTAAATATATTAATATAAAATTAATTTAAAATTAGTTTTCATGTTGCATGTCCTTCTTTTTATGTAATTTATATTTATTTTAAGGGTAAAATAACATTATAGTCCCTATAAAATACCCGAGTTCTGATTTTTGTCCCTGGAAAATTTTTCTTTTTTATTTCATCCTTATAAAATATTTATGCTATTTTTTTAGTCCTGATGTTAATTCTACTGTTAATTGTGGATGTGTCGAACGTCCATAATAGTCAACAATACTTCATAAGTACCCTAACACATTATATAAGAGTGTTAGCTTCCTTAAACTCATTTAGAGAGTCAAATTTCATGGTCAATTTGAACTGAATTTCTTTGTACATTTCCTCCTTCATATATATCACAAATAGTCTTTGAATGTGTTTAAGGAGGCTAATACTGTTGTATAATGTGTCAGGGTACCATACATATGATTACTAATTGTGGTGGACGTTCGACACATTCGTAATTAATAGTGGAATCAACAACAATGATTAAAAAAGTAGCTTAAATATTTTATAAGGATGAAATAAAAAAGAAAAATTTTCCAGGGACGAAAATCAAAACTCGGGTATTTTATAGGGATTAAAATGTTATTTTACCCTTATTTTAATAAGGGAAAATTACACTCACCTCCCCTGAGGTTTGCCTAAATGACAAAGACCTCCCTTCTAGTTTTTGAAATGCAAAAACCTCCCTTCCTATTGACATTGTGAGGATTATCTAGGGATATTAACGAGGCAGAACAAATTATACACTACTCATATCCATACCTACTAAAATTAACAGCTACCCATGCGGGTAATGGATATTCACAAGTATTCATTGATATTTAAGAATTCAAAATTTATAGGAAAAAATATTTTAATGATTATGTGGTACCGCGGGATAAGTAGTATAATAAATATGCGGAATACTCATTGCTGGTATATCGGCAAATGTCCACAATTAAGTATGAGTTTTTTTATCACATCACTTTAGGCAAGGGAGATGAGTGCATTTCAAAAACTAGAGGGGAGGTATTTGTCATTTAGACAAATCTCAGGGGAGGTGAGTGTAATTTTCCCTTTTAATAAATATAAGTTCCAATAAAAAATATTTACTATTATTTCATAATTTTATCACTTTTATCTAATATTTATTGTCTTTTTTAAAAAAACTGAAAATCAATCCAATTCAATCTTATTTTAGTTGGATCAGATTTGAAAAGATATCAAAACCTTTATAAAAAAAGATATCAAAATCGTTCAGATGGTGAAATTATAAAATCACAATGTTTGGATCAGTTGATTTTTTGCCACAAAACCAATCCAAACCGAATCGCGAACACCCTGATAGTCCATGTGCGCTTACATTATAACATAAAGTGTGTTTGACAAGTTATTTCAGTTGGGTGAGAGCTGAAATTAGTAGATAAAACCATTTCAACTCTGTTTTGTATGGTAACTTTTTTTGGGTACTACTAGCTTTTCTTGAAAAACTAGTTGAGGTGGTTAATTTCAATTTTCAACTACTAGTTGAAAGTTTATTACAAGTTTATTCCTCAACCACCCCCACTCGTTATTATTTAATAATTAAATATGTTTTTGTATATCATTTTACCATTTTAGCTAGTTTTACCAAATACTTTCAATTAAATCAACTAATTTTTTAGCTTTCAGCTAATTTTTCAACTTGCAACTAATTTTTCAGCTAGTTTTACCATAAGCACTCATAAAAAAATTGACTCTACCAAAAAAAAAACTGATTCATTCCAAGTTCCAACGGGCGGCCATCATCTTCATCTTTAAGTTCTTAACCATATACCCCATGGCATTCAATTCACAGAATCGAACAGCGAGACATCAGCAAAGTTTCATCAGCCTCAGACCTTGCCATGGGAATTGCTTGTTGATTGTCCATGGTCCCTGAAACGTTGCCACACCTGAATGGACCAACCAACAAATATGAAAACAATTTAGTTGGATACCGTCAGTTTTTCTGAATTAAACCATAACCGGTAGACAGTGTTGAATCCAAACCGTCCAATTAAATAATATTTTATGGCTATAACACGGAACACAAAATGGAATTTGATTTTTACTTACACGACAAAATTAAAATACATAATTTATTTACTATATGCACTCTCTGTTTCTGTTTTTTTTCTACTCTCGAATGTCGTTTGTATATTTTATTTAGAAGGGAATATTTTCTTTTCCTATTATTCGGCCAAGATTATTTATATATTTTCCGTTCATTGATTAATTTTTCTGTCCATCACATTGGGTCAAGTTACATGACCCGAAACCTTGCTTCAACCCTAATTAATTAATTAAGTTGTCATTTGTCTCCACCCCTCTCTTAATAATTAGTTAAAGCAATCACGTTTCGATTACTTGATTAGAGGCCCGTGTTCATCGCTGCGTCTGCGTGGAACCATTGGTATATTTTGTATGTACACACATTTGATATTTAGTATTTATTAACTATATCATTCTATTTCTATTTTATTATTTACCTCTTGAACTGATTATATGAGTTAGTTTAATTAAAATACTTGTAATTTAATGAAGAAGTATTCAAAATTGAATTTAGTCTTAATTAATTAAATATAATTTTTCATAATTAAATTTTAATCAAAATAAAATTAGATAAGAATAGTTTATAAACTTTCACTTTTTAATAATATATTCATAAAAGTGTTCATAAATCGAGCGTGTAATATAACTCCAAGTTTCACAAATGCTCCACCAAACATTCAATGCCACATGTAATATAGTTATGGGTTTAACAATTATTTCACCAAACATTTAATGAAATTTCAAGTGCCTGAACCTTTTTTTTTTGTCAAAAAACGCTTTTTTTTTTTTGTAAATAGGATTTCATTAGAAAAGCCAACCGGCACAAACAGGGTTGAGGCCCAAATAATGGCCCCAAAAAACAACTGCAATATCTAAACAAAGGTACACACAATCTAGCACAAGATACGCGTAATGACAACCCAATGGAAGTACAATCGAAAACAGAAGAACTAAAAAAGGGGAGAAGTACTCAACCCTAGAGATAGAAATCATCAGCTTCAAACACAGAGACAAGAAGCTTCAGTAAAAACCGGAAAAAGGGGACCCCGTTTCCAAGAGAAGCTGCTAACGATGGGATGATGCCGGAGGATCCTCCTGACTAGAGAAGACGGAGGGGAGAGCTTGAAGGCCGTTGTGGGAAACGTCTCTTGAGGAGTCTTCTAACAGGATTTTGCTGAGATCGGAGGGAGGGTTCAACATCCAGGATCTGGGGAGAGCAGATTTATCTTCCAGCTGGGCGATACAGTGAGCCGCCCTGTTTGCATTCCTACCTACCCAGGTAAATCCACAGTGCCTAAACTGAGACTTCAACTGCAAAATGTCTTGAATAATATGTAGAATCTCACCTATCTGTTTCTGATTTCTACATGCTTCAATGAGGTTTAGAGAGTCACTTTCAAAGACTACAGAGGAAAATACCTAAGTTTAGAGCTAATCTGACACCTTCTCTCAGAGCGATGGATTCAGCAACCAGAGGGGAGGGAGCCTGAAATCTAAAGGTATGTCCAAACTCCACCGAACCATTACTATCCCTTGCTAGAATTGCCCCCACTCCTTTTTTATGTTGATCTGAAAAGCTTGCATCTGTTTTTATTTTTGTGAACCCGAGCCTGGGAGCCTTCCAGAAGTGATTCTGTTTGGCAGATAGGCTTTTCTCACTGGGAGGGGCATTGGTATCATTCCCACTGAAACAGTCATTAACTAGGAGATTGATCTTAATAAGGGTAGCTGTAGGATTTGGGGGATCGTTTTCAAAAACAATGGAATTCCTAGCTTTCCAGATATTCCATAGGATACATCCCAATAGTGACCCTGCATATACTCCTCTATCTTCCCACTTCTGATACTCCTTTAGGTGCTGTAGGAGCCAATTTGCCAAATCAGTCATGCCCGTCCTTGGAATAGTTGCCTGCAGTTGAGAGCCAAACCAAACTGGGATGGTCCAAGGACAGAAAAATAAGAGATGCTCTATAGTTTCCTCCTCCTGCCCACATATTGGGCATGTGGGGAACTGAGTCAATTTTCTGTTATATAACACTGATCTTGTAGGAAGTATATTTTGACAAGCTTTCCAAAGGAAAATTTTTACCTTTTGAGGGATATTGATAAACCAAAGTTTCTTCCAAAGCTCAGAAAGGTTTGAAAAGGATGAAGGTGCCAAATTAGCATAGTTTTCTTTTTCCTTCTTTAGAGAATAATACCCTGACTTCATTGAATACTGTCCATTTTGTGAGAGAGGTTACATGAACACATCATCATTGGAAGGGTTGCCAATGGGAGTCAGCAAAATATTTCTAGCTTGGTCAGGGGGGAAATAATTGAAAATAGCACTATTGTTCCAAGTACCTGTAGTAGGATCAATCAGTTCCCCAACTAACAGAATTTCAGAATTAAGCCGTAGGCAAGCCTTTTCCCCTGATGTGATCCAATTGTCAGACTCAACCCTTATGTTTTTTCCCAAGCCTGCTTGGCCAGTAGGGCAGTGTTCATTAAGGCAAAATCCTTGAAACCTAGACCATCATCTCCTTTACCTTTGGTTAGAAACTCCCAGCTTTTCTAGTGCATTCCTTTGTTTTTTCCACTTGGACTCCACCAAAATCTAGCAATCTGAGCACATAAGTGTTTGCAAACCATTTTTGGGAACCTTGTGGTAGCCATAGCATAGGCTGGAATGGCTTGAAATACTGCCTTTATCAGGACTTCTTTCCCAGCCTGATTCAGCAAAGATTCCTTCCACCCATCGATCTTATGTAAGATTTTCTCCTTAAGCCAGCTTAGTTCTTCAGATCTTGATCTGCCCCATGATGTTGGCAGACCCAAGTACCTCCCAGGTGAACCCCATTCCTACATATTAAGTATAAAGCAAATTTGTCTTCTTTTTTCTGGGATGATTCATTTCCCAAAAATGACCCCAGATTTAGTGAGGTTAATTCTTTGGCCAGTAGCACGAGTAAAAGTATTAAGAATCTTAACCATCTGGGTAATCTCCTATGTATCAGCCTTTGCAAATAGAACAACATCATCTGCAAACAAAAGATGAGTTAGTGGGGGAGAGGTGGGAGCAAGAGTTAATCTTGATAACTCCCCACTCTCCAAAGCATTAGAAAATAGAGTCGTGAGGATGTCTATGGCTAAAATGAAGAGATAGGGGGATAGTGGGTCCCCCTGTCTTAGGCCTCTCTCTGGAATGAGTCTCCTAGAATGGAATCCATTAACCCTATACCTATAAGACACAGAGGAAACTAGGACCATGACTCGATCAACCCATATATTGTTAAACCCATAGGCTAAGAGAATTTGTTTTAGTTAGGACCATTCTTGTCTGTCATATGCTTTGGACAGATCTAGCTTGATAGTTGTGTAGCATTTCCCTGGGCCAGAGTTTTTTCTTTTCAGTCTATGGAAGACCTCCTGAGCAATAGTGAGGTTATCTTGAATTAATCTACCCCCAACAAAGGCACTCTGGGTATGGGAGATCATACTGTTGATGTAAGGCCTTAATCTTTGCACAAATAACTTTGAGATGACCTTGTAGATAAAGTTACAACAGCTGATGGGTCTGCACTGCTGTATACTCTCTGGTTTTTCAATTTTAGGGACTAAGGCAACTAGTGTTTCATTAAAATCCTCATGTAAATTGCTTGTGTCAAAGAAGTCCCTAACAACTGCTACCACATCATCTTTAAGTACTTCTTAATGATTCTGATAGAATAATCCATTAAGCCCATCTGGTCCCGGGGCCTTCATAGCCCCCATATTGAAAACTGCACTTTTGATCTCTTCTTCAGAAACTGGTTTCAGAAGATTCTTATTTATCTCTTATGAAACCTTCCTCTGAACAGCTCCTGCACACTCCTGTAAATTAATCGGGCCATCTGACTTGTAAATATCTTGAAAATAGTCAATCATCAGTGACTCCATTTCGTTTTGACCTTCCTTCCACTCACCTGCACCATTCTTGAGTCTATGCAATCTATTTGTCTCTTCTCTGCACTATAGAGGCATGAAAAAAACTGGAATTCCGATCTCCATGTTGTAACCATTTCACCCTAGATCTCTAGGCCCAATAGATCTCTTGTTGCCTTCTTATCTTGTCAATCTGAGCCCTTAGGTCTTGGACCTCCTTCCAGTAATCAATGTCATCTCTACTTTGGTTCATCAAGATTTGCAGATCTCTATTTAAGTCAATCAGTTATAACTCAGCCCTTTTAAAGGTATGTTTGTGCCAGCCTAGCAGGGCCTGTTTACAGGGATTAGCCTTCTTCAGCAAAGATTCTACAGGGGGGGTGCACTAGTGACATCTGACCAACCAGTTTTAATAACATTCCCGCATTCTTCATTTTCTCCCCACATTGCCTCAAATTTAAAGTAATTTCCACTTGAAGTTCTCGGATTTGGCCACATAATCATGGGTGAATGATCAGAGGAAACTGGGGGTAACGCCATAGCCATTGCATTCTCAAATATTGTTCGCCAAGGCCAATTTACTAGGACCCTATCTAATTTTTCTTTCGTCACAAATCCATTACGAGGGTTACTCACCCAAGTAAATCTACACCCCTTGAGATGTAATTCCATAAGGTTCATATCTGATACAAAGTTTGCAAAGAGATTCATACCTTGACTGTTTGGGGGGTGCAGTCCCTCTTTTTCATGGGCAGATAATAATTCATTAAAGTCTCCCATAAGGCACCAGGGAGTGTTTAGGTTAGTGCTCAGATTCCTCAATGTATCCCATAAACCCTTTCTTTCTCTGAACCGTGGGTTACCATAAATAAAGGTAGATGACCACTCCTTGTGCTGCTCAGTGTGAGAAATAGTAGTGTGAATGAAGTTGGGGCTGAAATTTGTAACTTTGATCTCAATAGGCTTTTTCCAGAATAAAGCCAAGCCCTCAACCAGGCCATGAGGCTCCACAAAGAAACAGTGTTGTAAATGAAGCCTTCTACATAAGTTCTGAACTTTCCTTCCCGTTGCTCTTGTATCTGACAAGAACAAAATTGACGGCTTAAATTTAGAGCATAGCTCTTTTAGTTCCCGAACTGTAGGGGCAACCGCCATACCCCTGCAGTTCCAACTTATGGAAGTCATGATTGGGGGTGGGGCAGGTTTTGGCCTGCCTCCCCAGCCATATTCCAAAAATTGTCACTCATTAGAACAGGATAAAGTTCCTCTAAGGTTCCTTCCAAAACTGCCCCTGTTTCCCACTTCAGCTTCTTTAGTTTCTTTGTAGGATTTCCCTCCAATTTACCTGCCTTCATATCCCCTGCATTGGGAGTAGGTGCTTCTCTGTTTCTTTTCAGGGTTAAGGAATTGTTCCATCCCACAATTAGTTGGGATTCTATCTCTGAGGGAACTGCTGATTTTGAAGCATTTGGTGGGTCACCCTGGTCTTGTTCATCTGGAAATTCCACGAAGTAAGGCTTGGGTGACTCCTCCCGCATCAGTTCTGATTTTCCAGTATCTTTCTGTTTGGTGGACTTGTGGATTATACTCCTGCAGCTCCTAATGTCAATCAAGGATAGATTGGCCCCTTCATATTTACCTTCTATGGGACTAGGATAGTAAAAAAAGGATCTTTTTTGTAAATGGGCCATAGAATTCTGGTACTAAGCCCAGATCGCTAATAAGATTTGGTCCCAGTCCAGACCTTATTTTTCCTTCCTGAAGATATATTTTTGTTGTTGAAGAGGGTGTGTAGGTAGCAAACCCTTGGCATAATTGTTTCCCCTTTGAGGGCCCAGCAGCCCAATTCAGGTTAGCCCTAGGAGGAGGAGTGAGAGAATGTGATTCTGATAAGTTGACATTCACATAATTTACTGTTTTGTCCCCTGGTGCATAATTTGCTGATTTGTCCCCTGGTGCACCATCACTTCTGACATTATGATCTTTTTTGTTATTTGTGTTTGCCACTATCTCTCCAACCTCCTTGTGTATCTCCAGAGCCTGATGGGACGTTGTAGTATTATCACCTTTTGGATGAGGAATTGGAGCATGCTCATGCTGATGGTACAGAGGGTCCTGCACCCTGCTACCTTTGGGGCTGGCAGCTTTGTTAGTATCACCACTCTGGTTTCTTTTCCTCTCCTCATAATCTTTTTTCTGTTTTCCCTCCATTGTCCCTGTTCTTGAACTAATTGAAGGATTGTTCTTGCTGGGGGGACTCCTAGCTTGGCATTGTATTTAGGAATGGTGTTGTTCAGATGGGACATTACTTGGGGATTTCCACAAGACTTATGATCATGACCGATTACACCACAATTAAAACAAACACCCTGCAACCTTTCGTATTTAAATATAAGCCAAACCTTAGGGAGGTTTTTCCTTGGGACCCAGCATCCAGTAACTAGGGGCCTGGTGATGTTAACTAGTGCACGAACTCTGATAAAAGTTCTGAGGAGTCTTCCTTCAACCTCTGGGTTCTCAACTTCCATGACCTCCCCTATTTTACTAATGATTTTTGCTGCATTACTAGTGTTCATAACATCTAATGGTAATCCATGAATCTGAACCCAAAAGGAGACACAATCAAAATTTACCTCATAAATAGTTGCCTCAGGAACTCAGAACTGCAGGCTCAGCAAATGCCCCATTATATACCAGGGACCCTTCTTGATTATTTGAATAGTTTCCTTTTTGTCTGAAAATGAGAGCATAAACACATTTTTTCCCAAATCTGATATTTGGAACTCCCCATAGTTTTCCCAAGCTTTGATGATTATGCTTTTAACAGCTCCTTTGTTTAGCAGCTTATGGGAGAGGATTTTTCCCACTAGAGATCTTCTAGCAAGGAGGGTACTCTGAAGGGGGTCGCTTTCCAGCTCAATGGTAAACTCTTCTGCTTGGATTTCTTGGTTATGAATTAGAGCTTGATCTTCTTCCATGGCCACAGGTAGAGCTATGGTTAGAGGATATAAGGACACTAAGATAACAAGACAAGGGCAAGGAAAACAGGTCAAGGTGGTTGGAGGGAAAATAAGGAAACTAGGTAGAAGGTGGGGTATGAACAGATGGAGGGGGGTGACACAAGGGTGTATGAAGGCTGAGTTTGAGGTTACAGTGACTCATTGAGAATAAGAACTAACAACAACAAGAAGAACAAAGCTGGACCCAGACTATGAACAAACTACTGGAGGAACACTAAAGAAGGGAAAGAAACTGAGACAAACAAGGAGACTAAGGGGGACGTCACAAAGAAAAAAAGAAGAAATAAACTGGACACAAAGGTTAAAGGATTCCATTAAGGAGAGAAATAAGAACCAGTGATAGACCTCCCTTATGAAGATAGGAAGACCTCTGACTCACATCAGAGAGATGACTCTAGCTATTCTAGAGAGAGGTGGGTCACAAAAACCTCAAACGATATATATTGAGAAAATTTGGGCTTTCGAAACACACAAGTCCATAAGGCAACTGGGCTTGGTAATAATACCCCGAGTGACTTCATAAATCAAATCATTCTTAAAAGCATGCAAAATCCTAGACCTCATATACTGAGATTTGAAAACCAACAATTAAGATTTTAAAAACCTCATCATTTACCATACATATGGATGTATACAATTACGATCTTAACCATTATTTTTCAAATCAATGATCATAATTATTTGTTTTATCCTCAATTTCCTCATACACCTTATACGGTCATACAATGGCGGAACTTGGATGAAAAATCCGGGGGAGCCAAATACTTAATTTAATCAAAACAAACCCTTAAAATGAGTGTTATTTTTTAATTAATCACATGTATCTCGTACACGTAGAAGTAGTTTTAGTTTAGTCACATTTAAAGTTGAAAAGTTAATTAAAAGCTAAAAGATTGCTCGTTTAATTGAAAGTGATGATAAAACTAGTTGTTGAACTAGCTGAAAAATTGTAAAATTGTAAATAAAGACATCATTAATTATTAAATAATAATGAGTGAAAGTTATTGAGAGATAAAATTGTAATAAATTTTTAGTTGGTAATTGAAAATAGAAGCTTTTTTTTTAAAAGAAAATACCCCAAATAGCTTTTAAAAAAAGCTAATAAAAAACTACTAACTACGTAAAGAGGTTACCATAACAAACACGGCTAAAATGATCTCAACTACTAATTTCAATTTTCAATTAGTCGAAATGTCTTACGCCCTTACCAAAGAGATTCTAACTATATGTCTATTAATTTATTTTCTTATATTAATTATTAGGAATAACTACTATTTTGTTGTATTTTTTATGGTTTTGTTCATTCTAATTACCGGAAAATATACCCCTTTCGTGTATGAAAAATTCATTGTTGGGAGAGCTAGCCCCACCATAATGTAGATGTTCCCAGTTCGAGCAAGATTGCCTCCCATGAAGGATACATGTGGTTTAAACAAAAAAAAATATTTTCAATTATTAATTCATAAAATTAATTATTCCAAACATACTAATCAACCAATAATCTATATTTCATATAATTTTAAAATTATTATATCATTTAATATAGTTCAAATTTTAAAATACCAATCAAAAATCATATTATTCAAGATTTTAAAATCAATCATTATTTTATTATTATTAACTGTGATGATTATTATTATTAACTGATGATTGAAATAATAATATCAATTATATATATAAAAGTTTTGAAAAATGTTTGGGGGAGCCCTGTCATTACTATGGTCTGCCACTGCGGTCATACCTCCAACTTTCTTATGAATATAGATTTTTCCCATGAAATAGTATGAAGTATGATTTTATCATTTATCGTCTCTTAAATAAATTTTTTTATCATTTATTTCAAATTCTCACAAATTATATTAATACAAGTTTGGATAAGATAAGTAACCGTCTTGCAGGTTGGAAAAGCTCCCTCCTTAACCGAGCGGGGAAAACTTGCCTTGCTAAATCAGTGATTTCATCTATCCCTGTCTATTCTATGCAATGTATGTGGTTTCCAACATATCTCTGTGAGGAAATTGATAGAAGAGTTCGCTCTTTTATTTGGTCGAAAAGTAATGACCAACATGGAATTCATTTAGTTGGCTGGAATAAAATTTCTCTTCCTAGAAAAGAAGGTGGCTTGGGTATTCGTCGTGCCCGTCTTTCAAATGTGGCTTTGCTTGGCAAGTTAATTGAAGATAAGGACAATCTTTGGGTGAAGGTGATATCCCATAAATATCTCAAATCTGGTTCTGCTAAGGCTGCCTCTTCTCCATTCTTTGTTTGGAGGAGTATTTTACATGCGAAAGACTCCCTCAGAGATGGCTTTAGTATGAGAATTGGGGATAGCAACACTTCTGTCTGGTATGAAGATTCTGGTATGAAGATTGGACTGGTCTTGACAAACTTTGTAATTGTCTTCCTTTTATCCATATTTCTGACACCAATCTGTTAATTAAAGATTTATGGCAAAATGGGAGCTGGGCTCGGAATGGTTTAGCAACCTTACTGACAGAGGAGATTACTACATCCATTAATAATATCCATGTTCCTAACTTTTCTTCTGAGGATGTAGACTCTTGGGCTTGGACTGATAGTGGTGATGGCAAATATACTGCTAAGAAGGGGTATGATTGGCTTCTTCTTCAGGAAGCCATACAGATAGGCCGTGGAGGTGGATTTGGAGAATTCAAGCTCCAACAAAGGTGCGTTTCTTTGCGTGGTTAGCACTTCATAACTCTCTTCCAACAAGAGATGTCCTTTTTCATAGAGGTATGTTGGATACTTTTCTTTGCAATCAGTGTAACAATCATTATTGGATCAAATAATTATTGGATTAGATCTTAATATTTTGTTATTACATATTTTTTAAAAATTATAAATTTATATATTTTAATTTATTTAGTAATTTATGATTCATGTAAATAATATGTTAGTGTTTATTAAAATGTAAATAATATGTGATTCATGTAAATCTTAATATTTTGTTGGTTTACTATTCCTTTTATCATTCGTTTCGTAATTTATGATTCGTGTAAATGATATGCTAGTGTTTTATCGTGATTGTAACAAGTGTAATATTAAAACAATAGGTATAGTAATCCATAATAATATAAAAATAAGTGCAACATTCAAGAATTAAAATAAGAAGTGCAATATTAAAACAATAATCCAAAAAAGTAGTAATTCATAACACTATAAAATTATATTATAAATTTCTAATAAACCAGACAAACACAGATGAAAGCTATAAGAGCAAACCCTATAAACTAGAAACTACAAAATGAGACCAAAGTGAAACAAATTAACAAGAACCTGTGCATAGGAGACGATTGGAGTAGAAAGTTGATTGGAGAGAATGAGAGATGTCAGAGACGAGAAAAACCCTCTCAGCAATGGCAGAGTTGGGGAGGAATGTGAAGTGA
The DNA here is from genome assembly GCA_026901365.1 of Sesbania bispinosa. NCBI lineage: Eukaryota > Viridiplantae > Streptophyta > Magnoliopsida > Fabales > Fabaceae > Sesbania > Sesbania bispinosa. The sequence continues at coordinate 124,500 of QLOH01000889.1, forward strand.
ACGAGAGAGGGAAAGAGATAGTAAGCCAGAGAGAAGAGAGAGTGAGATATTAATGAGGGGTAAATTTGTAAAAAAATTCAGTTGGTAACTAAAAATAAGAGTTTTTTTGGAAAAATTAATTCAAGTAGTTTTTTTCAAAAACATGTAGCTACTAAAAAAAAAACTACCTTAATCTAACTTCTCAAACACAGTTTTTTTATAGCTTTTTTGGTTTCAACTACTATTTTTAACATTCAACTAGCCAAACAAATTCTTAGTCATGATTTCATAAAAGTCTCAACAAACTATAACATATTTTTCGCTACATTTTGAATCCAAATTTTTTAATTTTAAATATTTTAGTAATATTTTTCGGGAGAGGTGAGGGGCCTTAAATGTTATTAAGCTCCAAATAGGATTGCTGCTGTTAATAGGAGATACATATAATTTACAAAAAAAATATTTTAATAATATTTTTTAAATGAAATATAAATTAATTATATATATATCTACTTTTTTTTATTTTTAAATATATTTTTAATTATTGATTTAAAAATGCTATTACCAGTTAAAAGAAAATAAAAACGTGTGGACTTGACTCTTTTTTGACGGAATTGTTTTAAAAGCTTATTTTATAAGCCATCTTATAAGTGGAGTGGCGGCAAATAAAACTATATATTACCCTTGACCCCAAGGAAAGATTTAGGAATTGAATTGGGGATTAGGGTTTAGCGAAGATGATCGAGGTGGTGCTGAACGATCGATTGGGGAAGAAGGTTCGTGTGAAGTGCAACGACGATGACACAATCGGGGACTTGAAGAAGCTGGTGGCTGCTCAGACAGGGACGAGGGCTGACAAGATCCGCATACAGAAGTGGTACACCATCTACAAGGATCACATCACTCTCAAGGATTACGAGATCCACGACGGCATGGGTCTCGAGCTCTACTACAACTAAACTCTTTAAGGTCTCGAAATTCCTTCTTATTCTCTTCTAAATTCCTTCTTTAATCTCTCAAGGAAATTAAGCTTTCTTGAATCTTGGTCATGCAATTTGATGTTTTAGGGTTACGGAGTTTCGAGGATCAGTTATCCTGTGATTTCTCCTTTAAATTATGTTTTTGTGATCAATTTCTGTATTAGAATTCTCTTGATCAATGATGTTTTTGTATTCTTTACATTCTTTTTGTTTCTTGTGTCAATTATGTCTTTGTGATCATGTTTCTATGATTCGAAAAAGGAAACACTGACTGACCCTTATTTATAGCAAGGCTAGACTTTTAATCCTAACCTTGCATGGAAACTAATCTTGACAGTTATAAGGTTCCTAACCCTAATTAAATAAGGAAATAAACCATGAAATATAAAGAAAAATATGGAAACTAATCTTAACAGATAATTTAAGGTGCTCTCAAGATATTATAAGATATTCTAACAGTGTCCAAGATTTGTAGTTCCTGGAGTTTTCGTGAAATTTTTTCATTTTTTTTCTGTTGAATCAACAAAGGGGCGCTCCACTGTTACCTATGGAAGAAGTTAAACTTGAATGAACTCTAAAGGGCTTATTTATCCTCTGGTTGCCCCATTGCTGTGCTCTTGTTGTAGTTTGAAGCATTGTTATCCATGGGTGTTAGAGATAGTATGAATGTTCTCAAATGGTTAGTTAGTGGCTTGTTGGGATCATGTTGAAGGGGAGGGAAAATTCATACCCGGTCAATTGAACAAGGTAAGTTGCAGCAATTTATTTGGGAAAATTTTAGCTTTTTTCAGTATGTGCTGCTGCCCCTTGCACACTGGCGAGGATCAGATTGATTTGCATAACTGGAAAGTATTTTGGATAGATAAAAGTAACTGATTTTAATTTTATTGTTTGTTATGATAACACCTCTGACACTTTTTTTACATTTATGTATTTCTACTACATTTCTGTTATGATTACCTTACATTTACTATGCTTCTTTTCATAATTCAGATTATTGACGATAATCTTCGCATTTTCTTGTTTGTTTCAGGTGTGTTATGCATAAATATATGACGGGAATGGGATGAGAAACCAAATGTAATTTCAACTAGGCAAAGACCTCTTGGATTGTAATAATGTACATCCCCTGATGATACTGGGTTTAATTTACTGTTGGAATTATTAGTTGTCACCCATATATAATATATATCTGACTTGTTCCTTGCTTCACATGGATGCACCATTTCTTGTAGAGTTGATCTATTCAATCTAATGGGTGAAACCTTCCATGATGCAATTGCACTTAAGTTTATGGTCACTGGTAATCTAATTTTGGTTGCTTTAATTAACTGGACAATGGATGTTAGGATTCATTAATTAACTGGACAATGGAGGTTGGACAATGGAGGTTAGGATTCATTGCAAGCGGTGCACGAGTTTGATGCATCTAAAATTGTATGTGTTTCAGTGGTTTAAATAAACAATTACAAGACGAGTTTGATGCATCTAAAATTGTATGTGTTTCAGTGGTTTAAATAAACAATTACAAGACGGTGAGAATTTATCTTTTCATGAGTGTTTCAGTGGTTTAAATAAACAATTACAAGACGGTGAGAATTTATCTTTTCATGAGGTTTAATTTGTGCATTCATGAGGTTTAATTTGTGCATCAGATTAATGATCTTCGCCGTAAAGATATCATTCATTCGAAAACAAAATTGAAGGCAAATTGTCATTCTGCATTTGAGTGAAGGTAAATGCTACCACATAAAAGATACTATCGGGTAGTGTTTTTGGTTTTGAGTTAGAGAATTTAGAATCATGATTTTGGCAAAAATTTACAAGAGATTAGCTTTTGTCAAAACCATGATTTGAGGGATCTCTAAATCAGAATCAAACACACTATAATGATCATGAATTTGAATATTTTACATAAATGTTTCTTATACATTTGAAAACAAATAAAAAAACGTAAACAAAAGGATAAATGACACTAATCTAACTGATATTTTTATGTTTTACTTACCAAAAGTCATTACAAGAACATGTCCCGTTTTTGAAATGATGGAAGCGGCTTCGGTCTCGCACAATAATTTCCCTCTGAACAAGCTCAGATATGACCTTTATAGCATCATGACAGTCAATACAAACTCGCAGGTTCTTCACTATTCTAATTGTAGTTCCTTGACTAGTGCTAATTAGCCCGAACGCAATTGCCAACTTCTCACTGTGAGTTGATAAAGCATCCTCCTTTTCCTCTTCATCCACATTATGTACCACCAGATCTGTCTTCGGTTTATACCCGGCAAGCTTCATTTTCGATCTTAATTCTCTAATCATTGAATGTATCTTATTTGACAGAGGGTGTGAGGTGTCTCCCATGAAGAACTCATGAACTGTGTTATCCACCTCAATCCAACTGCAGCCAGGTATTTTCATTACTCCATGATCTCGCATTCTCAGCCTACACTTTGCTGCATCATCTAACCTCCCCATTGAAGCATAAATATTAGCTAGATAAACGTGGCTCCCAGAGTGGGATGGTTCCAATTCAAGAATGCGTTGCACCACACGTTCCCCTCTCTCTACATCTTTGTATATCCGACAACCACCAAGCAATGCCCCCCAAACTATGACATTAGGCTTCATGGTCATTGAAGTAATCAATTTCTCTGCTTCATCCAGACGACCAGTGCGGCTAAGAAGATCTACCACACATCCGTAGTGTTCAATCTTGGGAGAAATTCCATAGACTTGATTCATCATATGAAAATATTCAAGCCCCTTATCCACCATTCCAGAATGAGTACATGCTGTTAACAGTCCCATAAAGGTTATATCACTTGGGCACACTCCATGTTCCAGCATTTCTCTAAAGCAATTGAAAACTTCAGTAGCATGCCCATGCATCCCCAAGCCAGTGATAATAATATTCCAAGAGATCACATCTTTCTCCTGCATTGCATCAAAGACTCGCCTAGCATCCCTTATGCATCCACACTTTGCATACATATCTGCCAAAGCATTCCCCAAAAACAGGCTCAACTCCATCTTACTTTGTCTTATAAATCCATCAATCCACACCCCTAGATCAAGCGCACCAAGGTATGCACAAGCAGGCAAGACACTAACAAGAGTAACAGCATTGATGACGAGACCCCTTTGCCGTTGCATCCTACAAAATAAATCAATAGCATCACCATATCTCTCATTCTGTGCATAACCTGCAATCATGGCATTCCACGAAACCACGTTCCTCTCAGGCATTTCATCAAAAAGCTTCCGCGCTTCATCCAGATTCCCAACCTTTGCATACCCAGCAATCATGGCTGACCATGAAGTCACGTTCCTCTCCACCATCCCATCAAAAACCTTCCTCGCCTTATCCACGTCACCACTCAGACAATACCCAGAAACCAAAGTGTTCCAAGACACAACATCCCTCACAGGCAACTCATCAAACAGCTTGTGGGCAACCCCAAAGTTGCCAACTTTGAAGTACATAGCTACAAGCGAGTTCCCAACAAAACGGTTTGACTCGCACCCGTACTTGGTAACAAAGCAATGAACTTTCTGACCTTCGAGCTCTAGGGCAAGTCCAGAACAAGCCTTGATGACGGAGGTGAAGGTGTACTCATCAGGGGGTGGCGCGAGGGGCGTGGACAATAGCGCGTTGAAGTGGGAAATGGTGCAAGACCATTCGTTGTTCTGAGCAAATGCTTTGAGAAGGGCGTTGTAAGCGAAGATGTTTGGGTGGGTGAGGTGGCGCGTGAAGAGGAGAGCAGCATGGCGCGTGTGGCCGCTGTTGCCGCACACTCCGATGAGCTTGACGGCAATGGTATTCCGGTTGGTGGATTCGGGTGGCAGAGGAGAGGTGAGAAGTTGGGTTTGGATTTGGTACAGGTGGCGCATGGTAAGTTGGGGAGCGCATGTTAGCACAATGTGGATGAGTTTGGAGTGGTGAATCAAAGCCAGGGTGAGTGAGTTGTGGTTGTGAGTGTTTAATCACAGCAACATGTATAAGCTTCTCTTCAAGCAGAATGTCAAGCTCACTTTATGAAAACAATTAGCTTCTTCAAAAGGTAAAGTTCTCAATTTTTTTTTTTAAAAAATAGTATGTTGCATGTAATTAATATTTAGGACACATCGCGTGTGGACTAAACAGGAATCGAGAGAGAGGCAGATTTTATTTTGTTTGCTTAATTAGCAGTATTTTATTTTGTTGAAAGCAGAACTGAAATAGAACTTCGCCTATACTTGATTATATTACAAACTCATTTTTATCTATCAAAAGGAAATTCTCTGTTTATATACACACAGAGATCTAAAATTGGTTGGTCAATGGTCATATACTGAAGTAACGTAACATACAGAGATCAATCACTGCTTTTCCGGCCTTGTATTATGTTTGTATTTACAGTGTCTATGACTGTACCATCTATGCTGCAGCTTCTGCATGCCGTCATATGATATCTTGGTTATAATCATCAAACAACCTGGCCCGATACAGCCTTGTGGAATGAATCGTTATCAATATGGCAGTTTGTTTGCCATTAGATTAGAGAACCAAGTATCCTTCAAACATGAAACCACATCAGATAATCAAGTCAAGACAGAGATAGCAAGCTAAGGAATGAAGAGCTTGTCTCTTTGTTGATGAACAGAAAACATGAGAAATCAAGACTGGCACCAACAAAAAGGGGTGGCCACCCCTAAGAGCCTCAATTAGAAGGTGCATCATTGTTTTGTTTACCCTAGAGTTTTAAACACTAACAAGATCCGCCAAGTTGTACCAAGCTAAGGAATGAATAGATCTAAAACAGTGACTGTATAGAACCTTCTCGCAACTAATGTGATTGGAGAAAGCATGTTGACAATATGCTGTTCACAGGAAACTGCAACACAAAGGAGGTGGTGGCCACAATTTCTCCTGTAAACACACAGAATAATGTAAGAAATGTGTCTGAAATTGTTTTTGTACTATTGATGTTATTCTACCAACAATTGATTGTGTAGTTACAATCACATTTGACGTTATCTCTACTTACTTGAGCTTATAAAGTTCACTGAACCTTCTCAACTATTTTCATGATTTGGTTTTTCATTTGAAGCGGACGATGGTGTTTTTACATCGCAGCTATTTGATTCTTTTGGATTGCAACACTCTGTTTTTCTTCTAAAGCCAAATCTTTTTGGGAAAATGCTCCAACTTTTCTTTGTCTTTGTTAGCTTCTGCAGCTCTTTTCGAATGGTTGAGCATTCCTTCTCCAGCTCCAAAAGACGTTCCCTCACGTTTTCAGTTCCCTCTGCAGAGCCAGAGTCCAGTTGACAATTACCATCACTCTTGGGGGGGCCAAGATTTCCACTGGGGTTTTGTGAGTTCTCAAGCTGGTCAGAAACAAAGAACCAGCCAGATATTGATGTGCGGAGTCTAAGCTGTTCAAAAAACAGGACTTGAACAATTACTCGGAGAGGTAATCTTTCATTTTGTGCTGCATGAGTGCTTGCTTCCAATGACAGCTTTTGGCAGTTCATCAGTCTGCATAGTTGCTCCCGTTCAGAATCTGTCTGCCATGGATGTGCCTGTAGTTGTAATAGGTGTTTTACATTAGAATTATCAACTTTGAAATAGTTGAGCACAAAAGAAAACAAAACTGATGTTATATAAACAATTTTCTTGGGCAGCAAGGCTATCCAAAATGATCTAACCTTAAGAAATACATCTATTGCGTGGTATATACCATCATCAACTGGTCTAGCATAATCTGGAACTGCAACTGCAAGTGCCTGAAACTTAGACAGGTTCAAATTAGCATCTGAAGCCACCTCGGCAAGATATCCATCTACCAAATTTGCGACCATTGTCATAGGTGTCAGTGCATCAGCCCCAGCAATCAATGCCCCCTCATCAGTTATGCATGGAGAAGCTGTTAAAGATGCAGGCTGATATATTGACATAAAATGATCAAGAATCCTCTGAATGCAGTCTATATCATAGAGGGTCTCAACCGAATATCCCATATTTGGAATGAGAAGATCCACAAGTGCAGCTTGGTCTAGTTGAGCTCCTACCCTTTTCTCCAAATTCTCTCTGCATGATGGACTTGCATGTAGTATCATGGCAGTGCGGAGCAGCCTGAGCAGATGCTTGGAGGATGTGACCCCTCTCTTATTAGGAATCAACTCCACAATTTCTTCAAGTAGAGCCCTTTGATCTGCTTCAGAAGTTGTAGGAATGGTTGCATGACTTGTATCTTTGAAGCTTGATTGCCTATTCATCAAGGGGAGAAACCTCCTGAGATAATATATGAGAGATGCAGCAACACTCTCAGATTTCATTCCTTTTGATTCAATGGCTAAAATCAGTCGTTTATATAGGGGTAGGCTTAACAAAGACACATCATAAAACCACCAATCATCACACTGAGATGGTGGTTTAATCTCAGAAGATATTCCATTCCACAATACATGGTCTGCTTGGTTTTGTTTGCAATTACGCCCAGCCACTGGCCAATTGAATAAGTCTGGATCTGAACAAACCTTCATAGCCAAGGAATCAATGCATCTTGATACAATATGGAGGTCTTCTGCAAAGGGTTGCACTTCCTCACATGTTTCAAGGGCTTTTATTGAGTCTGGCCAATTGCTGAAAACTTCATTCAGAAAAGTCTCTGACTGTGCAATAAGGTTCCCTTCACCATAGTTTTCAGTCATTTGGAGGTACTCTGCTGCACATCTGAGGCTGACTACATTTAATGCTGTGACTTCTATTTTTACACCATAGCAAAACTTGGCTATAAGCTCAAATGTTTTTGCTCCACCAGGAATATCATGAAGCTGCAAAACACAGCTTGATCCATCCTCATTTGATAACTCTGCAATGAGTTTCTTCAGTAGTCCACTTCTAGAAAGCAATGGAAACTGCATCAAAATCACAAATGTAAAAACAAACCAAGGACCAACAAGGATACATTACTTGAATTTAGTACACGACAGAGACCAAAACATAGAAGGTAATCAGAGTGCATGCAACAAGTTATAAATTAAAAGGAGCACCTTGTGGAGGAGAAAAGAAATTTCGCCAACTTCAATGGTAATATCACTTGGAAGTCCTGTTGTACAAACCCTGAAAGTAAAAAAAAAAGAAAAATATAGGAGCAATGATCCAAAAAGTATGGCAATTTGCAGATAAAATTGAAAACCTCCTACCATTCAAAAAGATCAATGAATTCAAGATTCGATTTTGATATGGGAACATTAGCAAATAAAAAAAAGGTTAATGGCATAACACAAGGATCCAATTTGGTAGATAAAGGCAAACCCTTTAGAGAGAAATGTGAATGCTAACCACGTTTGGCCTTCGCGACGAAAAGCTTCAGACTTTGATCCCAGCTTCATGAATGCCATTAATACTAATATATAATAATTGAAATTGTGGGTTGATGTTTCAAGATTGATCGATCAAATTAAGACATGGAAAATAGTGGCAGGGGAGGAAGAGGAAGAGGAAGAGGAAGAGGAAGGTGGAAGAGTGAATGTGATGATGATGCATTGCTCCACACGCACATAGGTGGCGAGTCTAAAGCCTAGTAACTGAAGGAGCGACAAAAACGGTTAACATTGTTATCTCCAAATTCCGCTTATGTTGTTATGTTTCTTCCTCTCTTTCCTCCGATAAATATTTACTGGTAGCATGCAAATGCATAACACAGGACGTTCCTCGCAAAAACTCACTGATTTTTATACGTGGCAGCTATCAGCTGGTGGAGCATGCGTCAGGTGGGCCCTTAGTTGAAATATCATCCATACACGCGGGGGTCTATGAGATGACACCTTCTGTGAAGCACTTGAATATATCTCATGCTTAACCCTGATTTCCAAGAGTAATAAGTTCACTCCTAATGTTAAGTTTTTATTCATATAGCTTAATGAAAACATTGCTTAAAAATTTCAGTTCTTTTAATATGTATTGAATATTGATATATGATAATTTTTTTTTATATACCATGCATCAAACAAAATTTTATTATTCTCTTTTATATTATTATATTATTAAAAAAGTAATTTTTGTAAAACAAATTATTTTAATTCATTGTTTCTGTACATATGAATGTGTAATGGTTGAATTTCAATTGAAAAGATGAAGAAAAAAAGTCAAACACAAAATCTACTACTAATTTGTTTGGTTTATAGTTGAGTAGAATTAAGATTGATAGATTTGTAAAATCAATTATTATAAATGAATGATGTATGATTTACGAAACACATTAAACGAAAGTGATTTAAAATCAATTTCAATTTCTCATGGTTGCAAATTGATAACTAAACAGCCACAAAGAAGATAAACAGGTTAATTCTAGTATACATAACACTTAATATATTATTAAACTTAATAAATAAGGTGATAATATATAATTGAATGAAAATGTAAATTCTTTTTTTAACATAATATATATTTATTAAACTCTAAAAATAAATCCTTTATAGAATTAACATAGTCAATAGTATATTACGCATGATTTAAAATGAAATGTATAACAAGATTCAAATAAATGAAATGTATATCAGTTTTTTTATTATGATGTATCTGTCCTTAATTTTTTTTTTTTGCCAAGAAATTCAAGTTTAAGTAATGGAAAATATAGCATTTAAAAAAAAACAATAGTAAAAAGGAAAGAGAGAAAAATGATACTACAGTTGTTTGAAAACTGTAGACGATAAGGGAAGATGGCAGTGTTGGCGGTATCACAAGAGAAGAGGCACAGTTGAAGGAGTGGTCTCTCACTCTCACTCACTCTCCGGCTCCGGTAGTGGAACTCTCTCTCTCTCTGCTTTTCCAATTTCACTTACTCGACGACGTTTGGATTTTGTCATCTCCCCACTTCACCAAAACCCAGAATCCTAATCCGCTTTGCTTTTCTCTGAGAGGCGACACCGTTATGGTCTCCATTCAAGCCAATCTTGTACCCAACTTATCCTTCAATCACTTCCAGGTTAGCCTCAGTTAACAGAGTGTTCAATTTTCAAGTTTTTACTTTCTGGGTTGCTTCACTATTACATAAATATTTAAAAAATTCAATTTTGAAGTGAGTGAACTGAAAAATTAAGTATTTTTTCTTCCTTTTTCGTTTGAAGTCATTCATCTCACCTTATTATGTCTTTATAGTATATAATGTGGAGCTAATTTATAGTATACAATGCTTGAAACCCCGTAGACATCATCATACCTGGTGGGTGTTGGTATTTTGCAATGTAGAGTTGGTTTCAGCAAATCAAGGAGGAAGGTTCCTTGTATAATAAAGTGTTGTGAAAAGAAAGATGATTATATTGAGCATGTATCTGTTGAACGTCCACCCTACTACACTTACATGGACTCCACCTCTGGTCAGCTTGAGCCAGCCTCTGGTGCTCGAGCTAGTATTCCTGATGTAGAGTTTTGGCCTGAAGGAACTATTAATCAAGTAAGGGCTGCAAGAGCACCTGCCCCAACTGGTGAATCATCAGGATCTCCATCTTATGGCAGCAAGCCTGGAAGTAGGAGGAAGAATTACAGAACATCTGTTTCTGCTTCTGATACTTCTTCTGCTGAGGCCATTGTTGAATCAACTGACCTTGCTTCTTCTCCTGAGGCTTTGGTTGAAACCATAGAAGATTCTCAGGATTTCTCATCTGACTATGTTGTTTATCAGTCTGAACCTGTGGAAGAAGAAGCCACTGGATACGACCTCGACAAGAAACTTGGCCTTCCACATCCATTTGTTGATCCAAAGGTCAAAAAGCCAATAGATGGAACACTTACCAGTGAAGAACTGTGGTGGAATTGGAGACAGCCTGAGAAAGAACAATGGTCCAGGTGGCAGAGGAGGAGACCCGATGTTGAAACGGTTAGTGTGTATGAAAATAGTTATGGAATAGATTTTTTTACATTGTGATGATGGCGTGTTTGTGTGTGTGTGTGCATTCATTGGTTTTGTGCTTTATGATTGTAATTCAATTATACCTATGAATTAGTGCACCCTGATCAATTTATGCATTAAAGGGTCATGTGACCAGTTCATATGCCCTTTTTGTAATGGCATTCTGCTTAACAACTAAATAGACTTTTAACAACAACAAAAACAACAATCAAAGCCTTTCCTAGATTGGCTATGTGGATCAAACGATGCCATAAGTGCTATCATGAAATCATGTCTAATAACAGACCATTTAGTTCTAGCTCTAACTATTAGATCGCCCTCTATCTAGTTTACCTTCCCCACATATGTCCAAATCACCTAAGATGAGACTTTACCATTTTTTTAACAATAGGTGCTGCCCCAAATTTGCCTTTAATACTTTCATTCTTAATTGTATTTTGTCTCGTGTGTCCACTCATCCATTGTAACATTTTCATCCCTGCAACACTAAGCTTAATTTCTTGTTAGAGAACTTGGCCATAAAATCATTTTCTTATAGCAAGATGATCATATACTCCCAGACCTGATTTTAAATACTATTATTTGTTAGATTCTCCACAGTTATGTTCATTAGACAAGCGTCTAAAAGCCAGTCAGATATGCTGAAGCCACAAATTCTATCGTTGATAATGAAGTCTTATATCTTGTGTCTGAACTTCTCTATCACCTCTCAGGTTTTCCTGAAAGCCATGGCAGAAACAGGGCAGATAAAGCTTCATGGTGAACATCCAACATTAACAGAATGTGCTCTTTATCGAGCAAGGCGCCATCTTTATAAGGAAGAAAGGTATTGCTGAGTATGTCATAAGCCTAGAAATGAAAGTGGTGTTTTCGTAGTGCATCTTAAATGCAAAACATATAAGAAGTACCACAAAAAACTTAATAGAAAGGTTGAACAACAGTTGCTTGAAGAATGAATAAATTCTGGCAGGACTAAGCAAATAAATCAAAAGTACTTTGGTATTCTAAGAAGACTACTTGACGTGATTCACATCATAAATTAAGGAGATTAACATAATAAAGTTTGCTCCACAGACCAAACTTGTGCTGCTCCAAGTTTTTTAAGCCCCTCCATTTAAAATATTTTATATTTAAACTGACTTCTAAAAAAAATTGGTAACATCCAATATGCTCCTTGTATTTAACAAGTGAAAGGTTGAGCTTTGCAACTTTGTTAAAACAGATTTGCTGGATTTGAGTGTTGTTAAAAATAATGTAGTCCTCGAAAGAAAAACCCCAATTTTTTGGTAAGTGACAGTTTCCAAGTGGCTTAAAAGTCAGGGATAAGAAACCATTCTCCAGGAATATGGATGCAAGGCTCTTTCTGATGTATTTTTTCAAAAGAAAAAAAAGGACACTCTTAGTGGTATTTTTTCAAGAATAAAAAAGTATCATCATATGTAGGAAAATATTGAGAAAGCCCACCTTCTATGGCTGTGTTGGGTGTTATAGTTCTTAAGCATTGTGTAATATCAGTGCATGAAGTTAGATTTAATTTCTCATTATGGTAAAATTCATATATCAAATTAATTTTAGAATTCAAAGTACTTGCATGTAAATAAACACAAAAATTCCTGTTTTATCAATTATCATATTTTTTAATAATTTCTTTAAACTTTGAAAATTTTGCTTATAGAAGTTCCCCATGGCATTTTGTCCCACATAATGAAACTGTGAAAAAAATTCCTGATTTTTGCAGGCTGCGGGCTGAGGAAGAGAGACATGAAAGGGATGGACCAATTTCATACTATTCAGAATGGGTAAAAGGATGGAAGAGGGACACTTCTCGCGAAGCAATTCAGAAGCATTTTGAAGAGACTGGTGAAGATGAAAATACCCAACTAATTGAAATGTTTTGCCACCAAACTGCTGCAGAGTATCGCATAATGATGGGGACTGATATGCGTATCCCTAGGGATCCTTTAGCAATGCGAATGAGGGAGGATCAGATAAAACAAAGTATTGACTTCAAAAATTAATACTTTTATGTCATGTCATGTCTTTGTCTTTTTTTTTTTAAGTCATCTTATTTCATCTGGCTATTCATCCCATTTTTTATGATTACCATATTATTCAACTTTTTTAACATTTTTTGTCAAAGAGCCACTTGACCTAAAAGTTAAAACCGTTAAAAAAGGAGCACAAGAATGAGTTTTTGTATCTATAAGACATTCCTATTCTCATGAAAGTCCCACTAGGTATGAATTGTGAATCCTATTGCTTAGTTGAGAATCAACTCTGCTTTTTCCAATATTTAATTCTGACTTTTTTTTTCTAGGAAACAATATTACTTTTATAAGTAATATTACTTTTATGTATTATTGTGCTCTTATTGGGACTCAGTTTCTTCTGTATTTAAAAAAAGAAAGGAAAAATAACTGAAAAGATATATCAGAAAGGATAATGTTGACATCCGTTTACTTGTTATTATGTACTGTTATTCACATATTAATAATCTGTTTTCTCCATATGACTGTTTTTCTTGTTCTTTTTTATTCCCCTTGCTCAATTGCATAATAATTAAGTAATGTAAGTCTTCAGCTTCTTACATTTCATTTAGTCCTGGAAACGTCAAACTAACATTATATCCTTATACTTTATTAAGTGCTATTTACGTATACCATACCTATTGTTAAACCATTCACTACTTGCACATTGCACTGACGACATTATAGTTTATGCATTGACATCTATTGTTCGAATGCTTTTCCTCGATCTAGAGTCTAAATATTTTTAATCTAATTGAAAAAAATATTCTTTCTTGCAGTATGGGGTGGAGATCCAGTTTATCCAACTGTGAACTATATTCAAGATCCAAATGAAGTGATTGACTTCAGGGGGCCAGATTTTCATGAACCAACACCAAATATGCTCGATTATCTGAAAGAGGTTATTGCTCTAATCTCATCTTTGTTTTCTGTCATTTCTCTCTTTCCTGAAAATTTTGATTGTTATAAACTTATATTTAACCTCCTTAGATGAACATGGAACATATCTCCAGGATTGAGTGCTCAAGATATTTTTGGATAAATTCTGTCGCTATAAATGATGTGCTTGAATACTGCTTTATGGTGTTGTTTGGAAGAGCTTATTTAAGCTTATCTTATGAAATAAGCACTTATGTAACCGTTTGGGTAAACTTATGAAAAGAACATATGGCATGCTCATAAGCTGTTTTCAGCTTATTTCAATAAGCTTCTGAGAATAGCTTATGGAGAATTTAAGTACATTGCACCCTTTTCAATTTTCATCAATTTTTTTAAGAGCTTATTCATTAAATGTTTATTTAATAAGAGCTTATATGATAAGCACTTAAATAAGCTGTATTTCCAAACGGGGCCTAAATCTATGAGCTACCTCTGTCTCCAAAATATAAGCTTGACGTAATCATTGACGGTTATTTCTGTTCACCTCCCAACTTAATTACTGTGATATAACATCATGGTTCTAACTTCTAAGGAATCTTGGCTCACCTTTTTCTCTAACTCAAAAATGAAAAAGTGAAAGACAGTTCTCCTTGGTGTATAAGATGTAAAGATGGAACAGTATTGTTAAATTTATTTATATTCTAATCCTTTCAAGTTATCTGCTGCTTGTTGCTTCTATAAGGATAATCCGTACCGTAGAGGACTTGACATGTTTTTATAATTTTGTTGTTTTACATTTATCTTTAATGCTGTAGTTACATTACAGTTGCCAAATTTTGTCCCCAAATATATGATTTATTTCTTTCCTTTTCCACTGATTGTTGAAATTTTTAATTTTCAGACATATAATGCAAAGACCAAATTTTTACTGAACTTCTTTTCCATTGTATGATCAGCATGAAAAAATCATTTCAAGGGAGGAACTTGACAAGATTCTGGCAAAGGAAAAGAATGAACAAGTTGAGGTAAGGAAGTAATAAGTATGGACTTCATAATACTAATAGTGAGCATGCAGATTGAATGAATTATTTTGCAAACAGATGACTTGCACATAGGAAATTGCTTTGTTAAAGAGATTTATTGTTGAGTTTGATTGTTTTGTGATAACTTGGTGTTGGAAAGTGAAACATAGACATCGGATTATTGCAGTCTCCTTTATTAATTTGCTAGATGCTAACCTTTTTGGATGAAGGTCTATTTGTTATATCAGATATAGAAGTGTCAATTAGAAGGCTTAAAGGTTTTATAGATAAGTGTTGTTTGTTTTATGAATTTGGCAATTTTCTAAGTCCTGATATCCAGACAGGCTTAATGGATTAATCGAAAAGATAATGTATTTCACGAACAATAATTCATACTAACATATATCAACCATCCATTGCCATAGGTTAAGCTTCCAGTTTCCTTTCATTTTTGTACGTGTACTTTGCTAGCTCATCTTCAACTTTGTTTGAAGCTCATGATAATTAATTGGGATAGTAGAGACATAAAGTTAGTGGCAAGCTTGTAAAATGCAATCTTAGAGTCCCAATTGTTTTACTTGACAGTTAGGTTCAGTAGTGAGGTGAAAAACTAACTTTCTTGAGATGAAAATAAACCCAAGAGAAACATTAAAATAAAATAAAAGTGAAAGCTGGAGGGAGGTTAGAGGTTCCATCAGACCCAAAGCATTGAAATTATAATTGACAGTTTTTATCTGAGTCTAGTTCACACACTGAATTATCAAATGAGTAAAACTTCATACAAAATTTCATTTCTATGAATAATAATGACCTGGTTGGAAGCACCAAGGGGTATCATTTACTTGTCTTATTCTCAATCCAAAATACCAAATTTGCTTAATGGGCTGGAAATGATCATTTTACTGGAAACCCTCAAGACATCAACACTGGTAAAGGACGATCTCTGTGAACACAGTTGAAGAATAAATAGTAAAACATGAACTCGTGAAATATGATTTTGAATACAAATTGACTTTTGTTTGGTTTTCTGGCCCAGTCTCTTCCATCAAGTTGACTAATAATTGAAAATCTGGATGGAAATAAAAAAAAATGATAAAGACAACTAGAAATCCTAATACGAAAAGTGTGTTTTATTCTTGCTGTTGTCGAAGTAAAGATATAATAAGTGTAAGATTTCTTTTTACTTATATCAACTTGTCATTTGATCCTTAATATTTTGCTTCAGGCAGGATAGATTCATGACGTTTTTTGACTTTATCAAAAGTTTTAGCATGTTTTTTATAATTCAATGTCAACAGACTTATTGTGGTATTACTTAGTATCTCTTGCCTGTTTTGTTTTTTTACCTGAACTTCATACTTCACTCAAGTTTCAAGCTATAAAGCTTCAATAAACCTCTTATAAGTTATAACCATTTCTTTCTGTTTTGCATCCTCCTCCTCCATTCAGATACTAGTTATCACCTATCATGATGTTATAGTTTGATACTCTCTATTTGCAATATGGCAGTTGACAGACATGGATGAAGCTATGGCCAAAGCCGTTGATATTGGTGAAAATGATGTGAGCTTCCATTCACCATCTTTATAAGATTTGGCCATCCTTGGCATCTGGTTGTCTAGTGAGTTCCATTCCTAAATGGTTGGTTGTGAATAACATTTGTCCCTTTTCTTCTCACTTTATTAACCAGGATGAAGAGGATAGTGATCTTGATGACGAAGAGGGAAAGGAAGAAGGAGAGGCAGAGGGAGAGGGAGAGGGAGAGGGAGAGGGAGAGGGAGAGGAAGAGGAAGAAGAAGAGAAAGAGGAAGAGGAAGAGAAGATTACTCGTAATTGGAGTGTCTTGAAAAGTACTCCCCAGCTTCGCAAGTCAAAGGTATTGTATATCAGATATTTTCTTGTAGTTTTGTCCCTTCAATACCTTCAATCAAGCTGGTTTAACTACTATCATCTTTTTAGAATAGTAACCTTAGTTGGATAAAAAGGCTTCTGATATCTCCTATATGTCTTCAAAATATCTTGTTACATTTCACATGTTTCTTACTTCATCGGTAACATTCAATGTGTAATCGACAAAACATCCCTTTCCTGTTGTTGAACATGCAGCCGAAACCAAAGAAAGAAGGTCCTATGTCCCTGGAGGAAGCTATAGATGATTCTGAGAACTTGACTGATTTCCTCTTGGACTTTGAAGAAGAATGAAATGCATGCTTCCTTGGTGAAGTTGTCCATGCACATTATGTTGTAGACAGGATGAAAGGTTTGGATGTAAGTATTCTTCTCAATTTCTTGAGTCATTAGTAACATCATGTAGGCATTGCCACAATAAATGTTAGTTCAAAGGTTATAGAAACATTAAGCTAGAAGAGTCACTTGAGCTTTTCCACTGAATATTCCCTTCGTTAAGGACTTGTTTCCTTCACCTGTCTACATATACTGTTCTGATAGTGATATCTCTCAGTATTCACAGTTTCACACTGAACTAGCAGATAAATTACTAGGAGAATGGTTGTTCCAATATATTATATATATTGGTGCATATTGTAATTTTGGCGCAAACTAGAATCTAATCTATTGAATCAATATCTTCTTTCTCAAGTAATTATGTCCTCATTTATTGCTGCCTCAATTTGTTTTCCTGCCATTGAGAGTTTATCATTAACAATCCCAACATCACACTACACTATGTTATTTTTTCAGGCAACAATATATTTGAAGATTGTAATATCTGTTTAGGTATTAAATTCAAGTTTTAGTAAGTGATTAGGACAGTTGCAGTGATGATAAATGACAACTGAAATTCAGATAATTAAATAAAATAATTGAGTGACAAAGCATTTTGTCTTGCGAGAGAGTGAGAGAAATTAAATGCGAAAAGATTTTTCAATATTGCTGCTTGGTTCGAGTAAAAATAGACAAATGAATAAATAAACTATGTCCAATTTGATGGCTTCAATTCAATGAATTTGGGGCACAGCACTTTTATTAGAGACATTATTAGGTTAATTCTATTTAATTGGATTGTTATGATTTAGTAAAGAGCATCAACATACCTCAAACCTTGTAATAATTGAAAGTTTGAACTTTGAAGACCTGATTAGTGATTACATGCTTAGTGCCTACTATTCCCCTTCGTAGACTTCACATTATATTCAGTTAAAAATATTTAAATGAGGTGTCATTCATTAAATGACGTGATGAAACGTCATTGAATTTCTGTGTAATTTTCTTTACACTGACCGTGTATATAAATTAAATTCATAAAGTATTGTATACATATTAAAATATTCAAGTGGAACTCATTCCTTTTCGCAGACGAGAGTGTTTACTAGTACAGTAGTACCTGAAGTCTTAAATTTTTTGGGCCAAAATCTATGGGCTACATCCTTGCATTGGGCTTAACTAAGTGGTCATTTTCAATTTTCTTTTGGATAAATGGTGTATATTATATTATTATTATGCAAGGGACTAATCCTTTGATGTTTTTATATGTATATGGAAAAAAAATGCCAAGTATTAGCGTCGCACTAGGTAATCCCCTAAAATCAAAGATAGAGAACTAGTTTAATCCCCTAAATTGAAGAAGTGAAACTCGATTTTTCTAGCTCAATCTGAGGGTTAGGTCTCAAATTTGAAATCACAAGTGGAATTCACCTAGGCCAGTTCTCTGGAATTTTCTATGATTTTTTTTTTCTTTCTGTAAAATATTGTTTAGTTGATTGGCTTAGTTTGTCGGTGACTTATTTTATTTTTCAATAATTCAATTAAATATAGACTATTTTAATAAAAAAATAGCTGTTATTTTTAATTGACAGCATAAAAACAAAGACGCATATGAATATTTTTTTTAATATTTTTGTAGTTCATTTCAAAGATCGAAAAATATTAAAAAAAAAAGGAAATTGCTGGTCCTAATGGAATTTGTGCCATAAAGTATTTGACTTATTTTAAAAACCATATATACCGCGTACTAAGTACTAACCCTTTAAATATTTTTTATAAATTTTTTTCGCCTTTTGCATAGGCAACTATTTTGGCTCCTCTTGTGATAATTTCATGTTTGACTAAACCATGTGCAGCTATTGTCGTTATACAAAGCACTTTTGATCACCAATCGATCAAATAATAGGCCAAAATAAACAATGGGTGAAAAATTTTACAACCTCAAAAAGTGATTCCAACCTAAGGCTAAGGAGATTGCAGCTAGTAGCTTCACCTCAACTCTTTGTTATAGGATCAGATTATCTCTTTATTTATCATCAAGAATAAGCACAGTATTTATCTTTTTGGATCTTAGCGACTTTGAGAGCATATTTGAGTGAAATCTAGTCTAGTTAAAACCAAATCTTATTAAAAGCCCAGGTGTGTTCTTGCCTACCCCTAAATTGCAATAATTTATTCTCTATGGCCTACACTATCTACCTGATTCTTCTGCTAGATCTTAAAAGTGCACTATACATTAAAATACCATTTTCTTTAGTAATATTAAATCCCAGGGATTGGTATTCCATTAAAAAAATATTAGCAATATTATAATATACCTTTTTTTTAATTTAATAGCCATAATTCTTTACAGAATTAATAGCATCATTGATGTCTAACGTTTTCTAAACCAAGAAATGTGTTCAACCCACTTGCCATGCTTGGAATGTGGTCCCATTAATAATGGATGGATTCCTACTTGGGCTTCTTATTCAAATGTATGTATCTTTGACACAAATTTAAAAACATTTAAAGCTTTCAAATGTATCTTAAGGGATACTCCAGCTCTTGTAGTTTTAAATTCAGCGCCTTGTAGAATACCAATATCCTCGAAGCTATATTCAAAGGGAAAATATGTTGACCATCCCATCTCAAGTGGTGTATAATTTTTCTTTTTGTGGGTAGTAACAATTATTTTATGCTAAAACAACACCCTTATTAGTATAGCTACCGGCTTCAAAAAAATTCCCACTACTAGTGTGTTTGGTTTACACTAGTCTAGTAGCGTTAGCTAGATTCACGTTTAAAAAGTTATTTTGATGAAAATCAAATACACTGTTAAGGGGGCACATTATTGACATCTCCTTCCTACACCATTGGAGACTCCTGTGGTGCATGCTTATGTAGAAACATATCACTATTGAATTGAATGCAATTTTTATGTGTATAAGAGAGACAAAAGGGAGGGAAACATATTAGAGGGTGAACATAATGAAAATATTAATCTAAGTGACAGGGAATTTGAGATTTGACTTGAAAGACAGAATGTTTATTGTAGGGGTTTGTAGGTCCATTTTTCACTAAGCAGAGATGATATAGAAATGATTAGGAAGTTTGGTGAGCAGCAAGCATGTATTATAACTATAATTAAAACAAAACAGTTTAATGGGTTTATTCTGTTTGATGATGATCAATTGGAGATGTCACCCAAAACATGGCCAAGAAAAAATCCAAGGGGTTGCTGACTTGCTTTGTTGCTCTGCTCCCTGGGTTTGAAAAATGGCAAACAAAGAGGGTGAAAACACAAACATTTGGTCAACATGTTTCATTCCTTGTTCGTCTCTCTCTAGCAATGTTTATGCTTTTCTTTTGGGGGTTTATTTATTTGAAAAGGGACACTTATAGCTAAACCCCTTTTGATTACTAATAATTATGATTAGTGACACTCTCAACCTTTCTTTGTCATTAATTAGTCGTATTCATGCTACAGACCAAAATGATTAAGATATGGGCTCCACACTATTATTCTGTTAGGTTTGCCTCCCCTCTTTAGTGCTGTATTGTTCTTGAGTTTGTCTACCTTCCCCCTTTCATGGTACATTAACTTAACAAGTTGTTTAATTTTGATGATTCTAATTGTTTTAACATATCATATGCAACTTTATCTTTAAATTAATTATGCGCTCGTGTTAACTCCATCTCATCTCTCATGTTCCAGTTCAAAAAATATTAGCTGGATTAATGAGTCACGTAACCCCTTGAAAAACCCACCAATTTGTCCACCATATGATCTTAATTAACTATTGTTACCCTCTGTCCTCTGAAGTGTTACTGTTATCTGTGTTTTGAGATTTCATTTTGTTTGCTTCGAGAACTTTTTAAAAATGAAGACACATCAGATATTTCCAAAATGTAATAAGGTATTTACCTGATTAAAAATGGTTACAACTTAATTTATAATCTATTTGTTTATTATTAAATTTAATAAATGATATAATAACATATCATTAAATATGTGTGTAAAATTTTTTAGGGTGTTTTACTCACATGTGGTGCGGTGGGCTGGGATAGATATGACCATGAGTTTGGGGTCATTCATCTTTTTTTTTCGCATTTTTAATCTAAATAAATAAATATCATGAAATTTTTTACTAATTAATTAAGGGAATAAAATTCAGTGATCTATTTTTTTCATTCAGAAGAGTTGAACCTTCTATCCAGGCTAGCTCAATTGTGTCGCATGATTCTTTAGTGCATATATATAATATTTTCCAATGAAAAAATAACATATGTATGTCTCTTTTCTTTTTTTTTTTTTACATTACGTTGATATAATTGTCATAAAAAACTTGCTTGAAAGATAATTCTGGTCAGTGTCACTGTCCAAATAATATGTCATTTTTAATTGAATTGTGCATGAATCCTTTTTGTTAAATTAATTTATCTCATCAATATGAGTATATACCTAATGGATTAATTTAATTATATGAAAATTTCAATTGAATATTAATATTAAATATATATTAATGTTAGTTATAAACGAATATATAAATATAAAAATTGATATAGGATGAATCAGAATAACCCATCTATTTTATTTTTTTTTTATCAACCTTAATTTTTTGGAGGGAACACAACACAAAGTAAATAAATAAATAAATAATGCCGAGTTAGTTGACATATAGAGCTAAGCTTATGCACCATTTTAAAAGGAGATATATAATTTATACAACAAAAAACATACAACAACTCATACAACACACTTATTCTCTCTATCTCTTTCCACCACATCGTCCATCACATCCCACATTTCTTTCTCTTCTTTATCTTTACTCTCTTAATCTCTTTATGTTGTATTGTACTTGTTTGTTGTACAAACAACATTACTCTTTTAAAAGGTTGAATTCAATCCAAGTTTTGTTGTCTCGACCTAGGGAAAGGATCTAAATGACTCAGTTAAAAACTAAAAATCTAAATGATTCATCTAGGGAAAGGAGGAATAAATGAGTCTGTGAAGCTCTATCTCCTATCATTTGTGCTGCTAGAACTAATGGTCTTTGAAAACTAGTGCCAGTCAATGGGGTTATCAAGTTGGATTCATGTATCGGCTATTCATCAATAATCATATTAAAGGACTATGCAGATGTGTTCATCAAATAACAAATATTACACACAGAGAAAGAAAATTGTGCCATGGGGAGAAGGGTCGAACTCCTAATTCAGAATGAATATTAAAGAGAGACTGTGGTGGAGTGAGAGACGAAAGAAAATACTAAAAAGATTTAGGTGAGAAATTAAGTGAGAGAGACGAGAATAAAGCTCGGGAAGGAAAGGCAGGGACAGAAGTGTCTAACGGTGTTAAATAAAATAAAAAATGACATATTTTTAATCCATGTGTCAAAAGATGATTGGGGGACAGGGAAGGGGACAGAAGGAGGAGACATCAGATTTTCATCGTGTGTTCAACATGTGTTGTTTAGGCTCTTTTAAGTATATTCTCATATTTTGGGTCGGGCCTAAACCCTAAACCCAAAGCTAGTTTGTAGGGCAGTGTCCAAGACTTGTATTTTTATTTGGCCTTACCTTTAGTCAATGCCAGACTCTCCAACATATCCCTCATGCCCAAGGCTGGACATATGGAGCTGGAGTTTGTAGGACTGGACATCTACGAGTTGAGACCCAATAACGGATTTGTGATAAGATCTGATACCATCTTAGTTTTTAGATCGGTCCTAACTCAACCCCAAAAGTTAGCTTGTAGGGTGGGGATTGTCTAAGGCTTATATACTTTTATTTTGTCTCATCTCTAGGCAACGTGAGACTTTCCAATATATATGGTTTTGGGTTCAATCATTTGGCTCATGTGTATTGGAAAAAAAACACTGTTGGAAGGGGTCTGCCTTTTGCCCTTGACAGTATCTGAGGGATTAGTCTCTCATTTATCAGATGAGAAGATACTCTTGAAAAATAATAAAAAAATATTTTTGAGAACTAAAGTTTGAGTTTTAATTCCCACTTTGATTTAGATTGGATTAGATGGAAAATAAAATTAAAACAAATCTAGTATACCTGATACTTCAAGATTTTTAGGTAGAGATATGATGTTACATTCACAATTATAGTATGTTACTTAGACCCATTTGTTATAGGTTCTTTTGCTTTTGAGCGCCTCCTGAATCCCTAATAAATGATATTAAGGTCGATGATTTATTTTCGAGTATTGGGATGTGGTAGTTAGTATGGGTTTTTGGTCTTAACTCATGTTTTTTTAGCCATATTTTAGAGGAACTTTAGTTCTTTGTGTGAATCTTATTGGTTTGTTTGTATTTGAAGAAGTACTATTCGAGGGGGAACATACTGATATATATAATGACTTATACACAAGAGAAAGGTGTAGGGATTTAGTGTGAGTTTGAAGTCCCACATGGTTGAGCATGAGATAAATTAAGATAATATAAAATAACACATTAATTTGTTTATTCAATGTCTCAAGGGTAAGGTAAAAATATGGTGTCTTGTTCACTTATAGAGATTTTCAATTGAAGACAAGGAAAATAGAGATTTTCAAATGATCGAACCCAAAACCATATATGTTGGAAAGTCTCACATTGCCTAGAGATAAGGCAAAATAAAAGTATATAAGCCTTATACAATCCTCACCCTACAAGCTAGCTTTTGGGGTTGAGTTAGGACCGATCTAAAAACTAATATGTTATCTGATCTTATCACAAATCGGTTATTGGGTCTCAACTCATAGATGTCCAGTCCTACAAATTCCAGCTCCAGATGTCCAACCTTGGGCATGAGGGATATGTTGGAGATTAAGTATCCCTGCCCTATAAACTAGCTTTGGAGATTAAGTTAGACCCGACCCAAAATCTGAGAATATACTTAAAAGGACCTAAACAACACACGTTGAACACAGAAGTTAACTAAAGTACTCTTTAAAAGCATTACACATTCAATTCCCCTAAAATTTTGTGATCAAATTCCATTCTCTTCTATTCATCCAATTCAAACAAAGGGAAAAGTTTTGCATTAAAAATAGAAACAAAGTGTTCAAATTATGACAATTTAATTTATACCAGTAAAAATATGAAGAACTTACCAAAAAAAAAATTAGACAAGAGGTTATTTTAAAGGGGGAAAAACTTATCTCCAGTTACTATAATTCTTTGGTACGAGAGACATGGATATATACATACAATATTGTATGG
This sequence comes from Sesbania bispinosa, assembly GCA_026901365.1. Taxonomy (NCBI): domain Eukaryota; kingdom Viridiplantae; phylum Streptophyta; class Magnoliopsida; order Fabales; family Fabaceae; genus Sesbania; species Sesbania bispinosa. The sequence continues at coordinate 148,705 of QLOH01000889.1, forward strand.
GCCCATCTCCTAGAGAATTCCACTACATGATAAGATATTTATCCTTTTTAGGGCGTATAGAGACGTGTGGATGCCAAATTGAAGTCCAAAATTATAAATTTCAAGATCTAAATTAAAAATCCTTTGTTCAACACATACATGATGCTTTTAATGCCTCAATGTCAATGACAATGCGTCATTAACCATTTTGCCCGGTATTATATGCTTTCAAACTCATTACGATGGGGATACATGTTTATAGAACTACCTCATCATTGTAGGTAGATGGGGCAAAACGGGCTAAGCCTATCATTTTGATAAAATGGGTTGTGCTAAAGGAGCCCTATATTAATTCAAGCGCAATTTTATAAAACCAAACCCTACAATTTAACGGCATGCTCGGGCTGTCCCGATGGACTTGGCCCATTTTGCCACCACTAGTTATAGGTATGGACATGATATGATTAGACACAATACAAATATTTGGGACTTAAAGTTTCTGAAAACACTCATTTAATTTTTTGTAAAATATTTATTTGATTATAATTTATAACAGTTAATTTGATAAAAAAATAATTATTAAACCAATTTTGATTTTGTGGTATTTTTAACATTGTAATAATTTAAGAGTTTAATTACTATATACTATCAATGTAAAAAGTTTTACACAAACCTCAAATCATGTGTAGTGTTGTCACCTCATTTAATGAATATGACACCTCATGTATTATTAAATTCATTAAATGATGTAACAATACATCATTGGATGTCAATGTAAAAGAATTCTTTTACACTGATAGTGTATAGTTATTAAATTCATAATTTAAAATTGTTATATTAAAATTGACGTAAAAAAGGTCGTTATTATTGAAATTAAATAAACGTTCCCTAACTATATAATATAAGATTTGAGAAGCACTTTAATGTTATTAATTTTAAAGAAAAAATATATTTAAAAAAAATCAAAATATTAGATTAAAATTTTACTCATTAAAACTCCAAGTAACTTTAACTATATTTGAATTAATGGAAAGGAAGATAATAAAATTCCACATAATAAAATGATAGTAAGTTTTAATGTTTGAATTGTTTAAAATATAATAAAATTTGATTGAATGCATTATGCATCTCGTTTAGTCGTTTTAGGAGTATAATATAATTAATTTATTTTTATTTTACCATATAAATATTTTTGAGTGATAAAATAGTAACTTCATTTAATTTTATTTCAATTTATTTTTTTATATTCGATTATATTTCACTCGCCACTAAATTTACAAATATACAAATATATAATTAATTCATGATTTTTACATTCATCTTATTTATGAAGCTAGTTGACAAAAGCCTTGACATAGACAATTAATTAAAAATTATAGAATTTAAATTTAATTTATTGTAACTGTAGAAATTTGTATTGTTTTTTAATATTTTTATAAATTATAAAAATATGTACTTATAATGATAATATTATAATAATTAAATTTATTAACTAATTTAGTAATACAACTAATAAAAAGTTACTTTGATTAAAATTAAAGTCAATTTCCATATGTTTAAGTTATTAGTATTAATAATTAAACAAACCTTTTACTGAAAAAAAAAAAAGAAAGAAAGAAAACTGAAGTATAATCTGATTTTGATAGGTGTATATGTTTTGCTATCTGACAAGAACTCACGAGTGGAAAAGAAACTATCTCAGTGGACATATTGGAGTCACAAATTCCGCAAGATCCTCGAAATTATTGCAGGTAGAAAGGCCCCCTCAATTATAACGTGTCCTTTTTTCGTCATCTGCACCACAATCAATATCTTCAAAAATTATTGGTACTGAGTGAGATGATTATCGATCGGTATCGTAGGTGTGATGGAATTTGTATCATCTTTTAATTGTTTTTGAATAACAAATACTACTATAACATTATTAGAGAAAAAATAAATTCATATATGATTAATATATAGATCGTACAATAATTATAACAAGTCATTATATGATAAAAATAATTTCTTATTATGTATAAACAGGAGATCCAAATTCAGTGTAATATATGTTTTCTATGTGGTTGCTTTACATGGATTGTCTCTTTGCTAGCCATCTTCATTCGCACCATTCTTCCTTAAATTGTTTTGTACATCCGTATTTTTGGCTTCATTTATTGAATCCCAAATAACCGTATCTGTTTGTTGAAAACTATGAGCTAGCTATGCCTATATAAGATGTGACCCGTTTTGTCCTATAAAGCCAAGTTCATATGGGATATCGATATGAATCTGTAAGCTGCCATGACTAGTTTTGGTCCATCGGTTCCAAGTGGGAGTACTAAAATTTATGTTGAGGGTTTGACGAAGTTACATAGATGAGCTGCCAAACCACGATGGAACTTTTTAGAGACTAAAAGCAGCTAAGTTCAAAATGGAATCGGATAGATTGAGTACTACTACGAATGAGTTCAAGATCAGCATATATATGTAACACTTATTTATGTGTGTAGGTGCTTGATATATAATTGATGCTGTAAAAAATATCGAGTAAACTAGCAAATCGGTCCTTGACTCTGCATGAATTATGCAACTCTGTTTCTGACTTTGTTAAAATAGCACTTTAGTCCGTAATTTGTTAAAAACACATGTACTTTGATTCTTATTTTACTAAAAAACATGCACTTTAGTCCTTCATTTTATTAAAAAATATGCATTTTAGGGACTAAAGTGCATGTGTTTTTTACAAGTACGGACTAAAGTGCTATTTTAGCAAAGTCATGGAAGAAACTGCATGGTCCCCGCAAAGTCAGAAACCAATTTGCTAGTTTACTAAAAAAAATATCACTATAGAAGAAAGCTAGAAAAACATTTCAATTTTTTTAAAAAAATGTGCTTTAAGTAGTTCATACTATATATTTAACAAAGTAATAAATATTATTGTGAAGGACTGATATAAAACATAATCCTTTGTATTTTCTTAACTTAATTTTTGTATTTCAAAACCGTTGTAAAAAAGTTTTTAAAAAATTAGTGGTTTCCCTTATAAGTAAAAAAAAATTATATTTCATAAAAGAGATTAATTATTCATACAACAACAAGCATACAACAACCCATACAACACACTTTTTCTCTCTATATCTCTCCATCACACCACCTATCACATCCCACATTTCTCTCTCTCTTCTTTTTTTGTTCTCTCTTTATTTATCTTAATTGTATTGTTGTATGATGTATAAATTCCATTTCTCTTCATAAAATGTCATTTAAATATATAATTAAAATAGAGTGCATGGATAGTCATCCCCTTGTGGTTGGTGGGAGATCATGTCACCATGTAAATAGCATTTTTTTTTTTTCTGCAAACCGAAGATCAGTAAATCGGTAAACTAGCCTAGGGTCCGGTACAAACGACCCACTAAACCTGCCTTGTAAAAAATTGATGAAAAATTAGGTAAATCGATCAAAAACCTGCCTCGCCCTCAATTTTTTTACCACCGTTTGTTGATTGTTTTGAAAAAGTTTGGATGTTAAATAGTGAGATGTTGATGTCAATTTGGACTTAATTTATATGTAACTTAAAATGGTTTATTATTTTTAATTTTTAGTATTATGATGTTATGGTAATATGATTTTTTAATATATTACATTTTTTAAATAAAATATATTAGTTAATTAATACCGATTCGATTCTTTGAACCCGGTATATTGACTGGTTTAATCACCGTCCAAATTTAAAAACGTTGATAAATGAGGTTAGTGGCCATGCACCATTTTGAGAATTGAGAGGATTTTATAAATTCTCGTGTACTAGTCCTTATGATGACATGTAACAAAGTATATAGGGGATATGTGAGTCAAGATCATGGTGTGAAAGTCATAATTTTTAATTTTATAATTTATTTGATTATTTTTTTATTATCTATCATCGATCGATATTAAGTTTCTATCTGTTTTACCGTTGTAACAGTGTAAAATTATGATTTCGCAGAATTGATTTTAAATCACTTTCGTCCAACGTGTTTTGTAAAACATGTATCGATCACTCATCTCAACCATTCATTTCTAGAATCAACTGTAAACCAAACAGACACTAAATATGGTGAGATGTCCACAAATTATACTATTAAGACAATTTCATGTAAAGTATACATAAAATAAACTTTCAGTGAAGTAAATTGATTTTTTTTATATCTTTTAAAATTTATTAAAATTTTATATTTTTATATTTTAATTTATTTTTTATTAATAAAAAAACTTTCTATCAGTTAAAATAGTTTTATTTTAAATAATTTTACTTATATTTAAATGTGGAGTATTTCAGTTATATTTATATATGTAAGATAATAGGAAATACTAGGTTTTGTTAACTTAATAAATACTTATGGTTTTGGTTTTTTTTTTAAATTCACATTTAAAATATAGTTTTGAGGTAAATCGAATAAAAACCCTGATATATATATGAGGAGGGTTATAATTACACCGGTGTAAGTTACACCAAGTGTTACACCGCTGAATAATTTTTTAACGGATCATTGTATTAAATAATTCACCGTTGGATTGAAAGATACTATCATATAGATCATACATATAAAATTTTACATTGATCCGAAATTATTTGATATGTCATTGAGATGTCTCAAGATTAACGTTATATATACATTTGAAATACGTGAAAAATCCAACTATTTGATTATCAAGTTATTAGTGTCAAAATTTTATGAAATTTGGCACATATAATCATGATGATGAACAAGCATAATTCAACGGTTGGATTACTAAAAAACATATTCGATTTGTAGTTATTAGCGGTGTAATACTTGGTGTAACTTACACCGGTGTAATTATAACCCTCCTCTATATATATTATAATAAAGTTAAATTGGTGCAAAAGGTGAAAACCCCTAGCGTGGGGGTGGAAGGGTGAATGAGTGTCATGTGTCCCACTCCCATCCAATTCCAATTCGAAGGCAAACCAACATTACAAGCCGTCGCGTCAAAAAGGGTAACTAGGAAATCCAGATATTGGAATTTAGTGGGTCCCTCAAATCTATGCCATGAGCTGTTGCTTTTTTGACATTTCTCGCTTTTCTCTCTCTCTCTTTGCACTCACTCACCAAGAAAGAAAGAGAAAGCCCCAGAAAGTGACTATCAAAATATGAGAGAGATGAATGTACGAAAATGAAATTGTACCTAGCTAGCTGTTGATGATTCATGCAATGCAAAGCTTTTTTTTTTTAAATTAAATTTAAAAGTGCATCCATATTCCATGCCAATGCCATTAATTGGTCAATGTCCCTCACCTTATCCTGCACCACCACTCCCTTCCTCTCTCTCTCTCTCTTTTTTCCAACTTCCTATTTTTACTATTTTCTCTGATATTTTATCGGGTTCACGAGTAAAAATGAAAGTAAATACAAATAAAAGTAAGATTTATTTAGATTACTCCTTAATTCATAGAGCATTTTAACTCACACTTCTTCTCCCATGTATACTCGTATAATTATTGTTAAACTGTGAGATCAAAAAAGGGATTAAAGATATTGCACATATATATATTTAGTAATATATATAATAACTATAAATAACAGAATTTGGGGGGGGGGGGGGGGGGGATTATGAAAATTAATAAAAAGGGAGCGATAAAAATGTGAGATGCATTATGGCGTAGTTGGTCGCCTTTGTCATCGATCGTTAATTATTAAGGACCCACTAGTTGTTGAGTTTCAATCTACTTGTAAGATATCTTGCTTCATTTCTTAAATTGATATTGGCCCATACAATAATTTGATTTGTGTCTACTTAACTCGACGGACCTACAGCAATTCCATATATTATTTCGTTTAAATTTCAAAGAATTGAAATTCTTCTATCACACAACCCAATCAGAATCTATATTTTTGTTTGCACGTGTACGTAAATGGTCCAATTTTCCTTGAGATCGATTAGAGCAGTTCTTCCTTCGTATGCGATATATTGTGATTGTTGAAATACATCGGATTGAGAAAGAAACCAATCTAGGTTAATGAGAATTAAGCACCTGATATAATTGAGTTAGAAAATAAAAATTTCACTGTTGCTATCACTCTTTAATATCTATAGAAAATAAAAACGAAATTATTTCAAGATAAAATTTGAAAAATAGTAGTTCTGGGATTACTACCAAGCTTATAGTTTTGCATGACTGTATCACTTTTAAGTGCATTATCTTTTACCACACCCTTTCTAAAATGAGCGCATATTTGGAAATTTCTTATTACTTCCTAATTTCTTTCTTTTTCTTTAACTTATGTTGGTACTAATAAAATCACAATTACATTAATTTTTACATCATTAATAACATTATATAGAATATTTTTATTTAATCATTAAATTATCTCTATTTATTATCTTGACTATTTATATATAAAATTTCAAACTAATAAATTAATAATAAAGTGAATCTTTTTATATATATATATATATGGTGTTGATCTTTACATATTTTAATGATATAGTAAATTTATAATTTTGGATCAATATAAAATTTTACAGTTGGGTGTGATTTATATGATATAATTAATATCTAACGGTAGATTACTAAATACAATTATATATATGTTTTAAAGTTAATAAGTAATATGAGAATTTATATAATTTATTAATATCAATATAATTTGATTCCCCCTTATTAGAATCTTTAGCTTTCCACATCTATAAGAATGACTGTAATCGGGTTGGGTTGTGTCGGATTTGGGGTGACACCAAATCTGAACCGATAGAATGATGGTGGGTTGGGTCGATTCGGGTTTTTTTAGAAGAGTAACCCGACCCGAACCAACCCGAATATGTTCAGGTTGGGTTGGGTTGGGTCATCGGGTTATGAACAATTTTCCTTTTTTAAAAAAATGTGAAAGATGAAATGAAATTAAAATATAAAATAAAAAAAGAAAAGAAATAGGGAAACATAAAATGAGATGAACAGATGAAATAGGGTTTGGGGAACCACTACTGCTTTTGTTGCCGTTGTGCCTATTTTTGTCCTCTCTAGGAAGGAAAATGAAATAAGATTAAGACTTCTTTTCTTGGTTTGGGTCCATCGGGTTCAAGATAGGCAAACCCGAGACCCGAACCGAACCACATCGGATCTGAAAGAAAATGTTCGAACCGAACCGTTAAATATCCTTCGGGTTGTGTTGAGTCAATCGGGTTCGCCGGTTGGGTCAGACCCGCTTACACCCTATCTATAAGCTAAAACAATCACTTATGTCATTTTGAACATATGCTTCTATATTCAATCTCTAATGATATGGATGATATTTGAATAATTTTTTATTTGTGTTATAATTATATTATATTATATTATATTTATTTTTTGATATTATATATTGTTAATTAAAGTGAAAGTAATAAATGCGCGCGGGTGTATGAGTACATAGATACTCAATGAATAAGATTATGAGTATTAAAGTTGTTACATACCTAGGGATGTAAAAAAAAAAAAAAAATTGCACCCGTGGATATCCGTGGGTATACCCGCAGTGGGTACCCACGTATTTATTAAATGGGTGGGGTGGATATTATGCTACTCGCCCCGCATACTCATTAAAACATATTTTTCTATTAAATGTATTTGAATATTATGATTTTTTATTATTTTTTGATGAGATATAATTTATTTTATATTATTTTTTGATGATATTCTTAATATATTAACATGTAATGGTATTATATAATGATTATCAATATATTATATAAAACACAGTTGCTGACAAGTCCTATTATGTGACGTGTCACCCTCTCGTGATGCAAGTTTCCCTCCAAAACAGTATTATATGAAAGTAAACAATGAATAAAATCCCATTTGGAACGTGTACAATCCCATTTTATTATTATAAAAATTTTATTTTTTAAATATTTTGTATTAATGTTTTAAATAATCAGGATATTGCCTAAAATATTTTCATAATAAATCACTTTATTAAATAAAGATTCACGTTGATTATTAATAAAATAAAAATCTGATCAGTAAATTGAAATGGTTTGTTTTTTTAAAATATTTAAATATTAATTTATTTTAATGGTTTATTTAGTTTTCTGATGCCATTAAGATTTCTAATGCAATCAATGTTATACTTTATGAGTTTAAATTTTAAATTTGAATTTTGAAATATTTAGTGGGATTGGAAACTGTAGCCTATAATAATATTAAGAATCCATAATTCATGTTTTATTAATGAATGAATAATGATCTGTAAAGATTTAAGAATCAGATTTTATAATTTTGGAACGTGTAGAATCCCATTTTATTATTATAAAAATTTATTTTTTAAATATTTTGTATTAATGTTTTAAATAATCAGGATATTGCCTAAAATATTTTAATAATAAATCACTTTATTAAATAAAGATTCACGTTGATTATTAATAAAAATAAAAATCTGTATAGTAAATTGAAATGGTTTATTTAGTTTAAATATTTAAATATTGATTTATTTTAATGGTTTATTTAGTTTTCTGATGCCATTAAAATTTCTAATGCAATCAATGTTATACTTTATGAGGTTAAATTTTAAATTTGAATTTTGAAATATTTAGTGGGATTGGAAACTGTAGCCTATGATAATATTAAGAATCCCATAATTCACGTTTTATTAATGATTGAAGGATGATCTGTAAAGATTTAAGAATCAGATTTTATAATTTTGGAACGTGTACAATCCCATTTTATTATTATAAAAATTTTATTTTTTAAATATTTTGTATTCATGTTTTAAATAATCATGATATTGCCTAAAATATTTTAATAATAAATCACTTTATTAAATAAAGATTCACGTTGATTATTAATAAAAATAAAAATCTGATCAGTAAATTGAAATGGTTTATTTAGTTTAAATATTTAAATATTAATTTATTTTAATGGTTTATTTAGTTTTCTGATGCCATTAAGATTTCTAATGCAATCAATGTTATACTTTATGTTGTTAAATTTTAAATTTGAATTTTGAAATATTTAGTGGGATTGGAAACTGTAGCCTATAATAATATTAAGAATCCCATAATTCACATTTTATTAATGCATGAAGAATGATCTGTAAAGATTTAAGAATCAGATTTTATAATTTTGGAACGTGTACAATCCCATTTTATTATTATATTAATGTTTTAAATAATCAGGATATTGCCTAAAATATTTTAATAATAAATCACTTTATTAAATAAAGATTCACGTTGATTATTAATAAAAATAAAAATCTGTATAGTAAATTGAAATGATTTATTTAGTTTAAATATTTAAATATAAGACTAATAGATGGTTAAATATTCACGTTGTGCTTATGCTTTTTGAGTTATAAGTATCTTGTTTAGTATGGCTTCCCGTTATGATTTAATCTGTAATGTGAATGGAGGCTCTGAGCATAAGATTTGGAGAATTAAAGTCAGAGTCATTAGGCTATGGAGGTCTTCATATTTTAAGGATAACAATAATAAACCAATGATTGAATTGGTTGTTTTGGACGAACAGGTTCAACAATTCCTCATATTTGATAACAAATTTTCTTTATTTTTTGTTATAAATTTTTTTGATAGTTTATTGCTTTACATGTTTTAGGGAGGTCGTATCCAATGCACGGTGAAGAGCATTCATGTGTATCTGTTTGAGAATAGTATCAGCGAAGGTAATGTGTACATGCTAGAAAACCTCAACGTTGCACTTAACAGTGGAAAGTACAAACCTACAATGCATGAATTTAGAATGTTCTTCAAGAGAGAGACACGAGTTACTCTGGTAGAAGATTCTTCCATTCCCCTCTATGGTTTTTCATTTGTCCCATTCGTTGAAATATTGAATGAAACTAAGGACGACAGACGTTTGGTTGGTAAGTTTTATTTACACTATGTTTAATGATTTTTTTTATTTCATAATGATTTCATAGTTATTAAAATTCTAACACAATTTTTATTTTAAATATCCTACTTTGCAGATGTACTAGGTGTTGTTACTGGGAAAGGTAATCTGATTGAGTTCAAGAAAGAGGGAAAGCCATGCAACTATGTTGTCATAGAGTTGGAAAATATTGAGTAATCTTTATCTATTAATACAATGCATTATCTCTTCAAATCACACATTATTAAATGATAAACTTGAAACCTTTTTTTAATTATTTTTATTTCAGGGGAGGTCTTAAACTTAGGTGTACTTTATGGGAGGACTATGCTTTTATGTTTTTGAAACATTTGGAAGACCATCCATCTGAGTCCTATGTTGTTGTTCTTCAATTTGCAAAAATGAAAAATTTTAAAGGTATTAATACAAACTTATTACCAAAAGGTTATTTTAAACAATATATTTATCATTTTGGAAGACTGAGCATTTCATTATTTGCAACAGGGTCAGTAGGTGTTTCAAACACAACTTACAACTCTAAGTTGTTTATCAATGCCAATATTCCTGAAATTGAAGACTTTCAAATGAGGTTTTTGGGTTTAAACTTTGTTTTTTGTAGGGTTTTAATGTTTAATTTTTACTTAGTATGAATTGTGACAAATTGCATGATTTAAGATGTAATTTCAATTTGTCACAATTCATACTAAGTAAAAATTAAACATTAAAACCCTACAAAAAACAAAGTTTAAACCCAAAAACCTCATTTGAAAGTCTTCAATTTCAGGAATATTGGCATTGATAAACAACTTAGAGTTGTAAGTTGTGTTTGAAACACCTACCGACCCTGTTGCAAATAATGAAATGCTCAGTCTTCCAAAATGATAAATATATTGTTTAAAATAACCTTTTGGTAATAAGTTTGTATTAATACCTTTAAAATTTTTCATTTTTGCAAATTGAAGAACAACAACATAGGACTTAGATGGATGGTCTTCCAAATGTTTCAAAAACATAAAAGCATAGTCCTCCCATAAAGTACACCTAAGTTTAAGACCTCCCCTGAAATAAAAATAATAAAAAAAAGGTTTCAAGTTTATCATTTAATAATGTGTGATTTGAAGAGATAATGCATTGTTTTAATAGATAAAGATTACTCAATATTTTCCAACTCTATGACAACATAGTTGCATGGCTTTCCCTCTTTCTTGAACTCAATCAGATTACCTTTCCCAGTAACAACACCTAGTACATCTGCAAAGTAGGATATTTAAAATAAAAATTGTGTTAGAATTTTAATAACTATGAAATCATTATGAAATAAAAAAAATCATTAAACATAGTGTAAATAAAACTTACCAACCAAACGTCTGTCGTCCTTAGTTTCATTCAATATTTCAACGAATGGGACAAATGAAAAACCATAGAGGGGAATGGAAGAATCTTCTACCAGAATAACTCGTGTCTCTCTCTTGAAGAACATTCTAAATTCATGCATTGTAGGTTTGTACTTTCCACTGTTAAGTGCAACGCTGAGGTTTTCTAGCATGTACACATAACCTTCGTTGATACTATTCTCAAACAGATACACATGAATGCTCTTCACCGTGCATTGGATACGACCTCCCTAAAACATGTAAAGCAATAAACTATCAAAAAAATTTATAACAAAAAAATAAAGAAAAATTGTTATCAAAGATGAGGAATTGTTGAACCTGTTCGTCCAAAACAACCAATTCAATCATTGGTTTATTATTGTTATCCTTAAAATATGAAGACCTCCATAGCCTAATGACTCTGACTTTAATTCTCCATATCTTATGCTTAGAGCCTCCATTCACATTACAGATTAAATCATAACGGGAAGCCATACTAAACAGGATACTTATAACTCAAAAAGCATAAGCACAACGTGAATATTTAACCATCTATTAGTCTTATATTTAAATATTTAAACTAAATAAACCATTTCAATTTACTATACAAATTTTTATTTTTATTAATAATCAACGTGAATCTTTATTTAATAAAGTGATTTATTATTAAAATATTTTAGGCAATATCCTGATTATTTAAAACATTAATACAAAATATTTAAAAAATAAAATTTTTATAATAATAAAATGGGATTGTACACGTTCCAAAATTATAAAATCTGATTCTTAAATTTTTACAGATCATTCTTCATGCATTAATAAAACGTGAATTATGAGATTCTTAATATTATTATAGGCTACAGTTTCCAATCCCACTAAATATTTCAAAATTCAAATTTAAAATTTAACAACATAAAGTATAACATTGATTGCATTAGAAATTTTAATGGCATCAGAAAACTAAATAAACCATTAAAATAAATTAATATTTAAATATTTAAACTAAATAAACCATTTCAATTTACTGATCAGATTTTTATTTTTATTAATAATCAACGTGAATCTTTATTTAATAAAGTGATTTATTATTAAAATATTTTAGGCAATATCATGATTATTTAAAACATGAATACAAAATATTTAAAAAATAAAATTTTTATAATAATAAAATGGGATTGTACACGTTCCAAAATTATAAAATCTGATTCTTAAATCTACAGATCATCCTTCAATCATTAATAAAACGTGAATTATGGGATTCTTAATATTATCATAGGCTACAGTTTTCAATCCCACTAAATATTTCAAAATTCAAATTTAAAATTTAACCTCATAAAGTATAACATTGATTGCATTAGAAATTTTAATGGCATCAGAAAACTAAATAAACCATTAAAATAAATCAATATTTAAATATTTAAACTAAATAAACCATTTCAATTTACTATACAGATTTTTATTTTTATTAATAATCAACGTGAATCTTTATTTAATAAAGTGATTTATTATTAAAATATTTTAGGCAATATCCTGATTATTTAAAACATTAATACAAAATATTTAAAAAATAAAATTTTTATAATAATAAAATGGGATTGTACACGTTCCAAAATTATAAAATCTGATTCTTAAATATTTACAGATCATTATTCATTCATTAATAAAACGTGAATTATGGATTCTTAATATTATTATAGGCTACAGTTTCCAATCCCACTAAATATTTCAAAATTCAAATTTAAAATTTAAACTCATAAAGTATAACATTGATTGCATTAGAAATCTTAATGGCATCAGAAAACTAAATAAACCATTAAAATAAATTAATATTTAAATATTTAAAAAAAACAAACCATTTCAATTTACTGATCGGATTTTTATTTTTATTAATAATCAACGTGAATCTTTATTTAATAAAGTGATTTATTATGAAAATATTTTAGGCAATATCCTGATTATTTAAAACATTAATACAAAATATTTAAAAAATAAAATTTTTATAATAATAAAATGGGATTGTACACGTTCCAAATGAGATTTTATTCATTGTTTACTTTCATATAATACTGTTTTGGAGGGAAACTGGCATCACGAGAGGGTGACACGTCACATAATAGGACCTGTCAGCAACTGTGTTTTATATAATATATTGATATTGATTGATATATGAGGTTGAATGTGAGTTTTTTTTTAAAATGCAACTATAGGAATATATATTATATTTAATGCCTCACCTAAACCTAATCCATTACATGTTTTGTATTAAAATACGAATAACCTTGGCTTAATTATTGCACTTTCCCCAAATTTAATGCCTAAATTCTGTATCTTATAAAAATATACATTTTAATTTGTCTCTTCTTAGCTTCAATTTGATATAGGTGGCTAGCTACACATGCCTTATCGAATATATCAGCCTTTTTGACTCTAAGAACCAAAAAAGAAAGAAAATAGTAAAACTTTTAAACCAAGCCGTATCTTTCAACATAAAAGGGATACTAGCTTTTTATTTGTTAAAAGGCAAAAGTTAATATTCTTGGCTACTTGTTTCATTGAATATTAAAGATTAATCATAATTCCATCAATATGTGGAAGCATTATATTGTGCTGTATACATTTCATCTCAAAACTAGTCTATTATATATAAGCCTTTTGAATATTATACCTTTTAATACTTTGTTAATGATTTGGTCTAGTCTAACACTGTTCTTACGAGCTATATATGATTTTTAATTCATCAAACCGAATCAATTACATGAATATAATGCAAATTCGTCATGCAATACGTGCAGCCACTTGAATTCAATAGATGATATTATTCAGTCCAAGCGTTTTGAGTCGGTATGTGGTATTTCTCTCTCCATCTAATAAACAAGGGAATTATCTCTTTCTAATTAAGAACAAACTAATTAAATGCACTTGTATCAATGAAGATTATATTTTTTTGGGTACAGATGGAAAAGAATGAAGATTAATTATATTAAATGTGTATTTTATTTCACGTTAAAATTTATCAAATTTAAATTTAAATTTTTTAACATAATTATGTTAAAAATGTGAATTTACCGCATTTTAACATTAAATAAAACAGGCACTAATTACTACTTCCAAGTTAAACGTGTATTTGGGTATCTTTCAACGATAACCCAAACTAGACATATTACTAATTACAATTACTTAGACTCAATAAATCACCTATATATATATATATGTCATTATTATATTTTAGATTTACGGGATCTTGGGTTTCAATCTCACCAAAAGAGTGTGATTCCCATCTCTTATATTCTCTTATGCCCTATTTTCTATCCTGTACTACGTACATCCACATTTCCATAGACACTTATTATATTCTTAACATCAAATGCTACATATTAATTCTAACGAATTTTTGTATTTTCAAATTTTTAATCAGTGTTTTTGAAACACCGGCTAACATTTCCTTTAAAAAAAAATAAAAATATAACGATATCCGTATAATTAAATAAGTTTGTTAGTAAAAGTTTATCTGTGTATTAAGTTGGGATAAATTCATAAACTATTAAGTTAACCCTGCAGGTACGTATATAAGAATTTATGGTAGTAAAACAATTAATTACAAGCAAAAAAAAAATAAATTTAAATTAATCCAAATTATGTTGCCATAAGGGCCTCTATCAAGTGAGTCAATTGACGTTGACTTATTGTTTATCTTCTGTTATAAAGAATTTAATCTGTATGCACTAAGTAAAAAGTTATAAATTAAAAAAAACTAAAATAAATATAAATTAAAAATTAAATGATTTTTTTTTTTAAAGTCAAGAATGAATATTGATTTGAATGTTTTTGCTGTCAATAATTATTTCGGACTGAATTCATCGCAATCTGAAATATAATTTTATCATGCGATTAATAAGCATAAATTTATAAATTTGGTGGGGTTCACTGATGTAATATTTTAATCTTATTTTGACGTTATTCGGGAGAAGCCCACCCCTAAGGTATGGAACCTTTTATAAATCTGAAGGTGCATCCTTTGCCCCAACAACTCCTAAATTCAAAGTTTTATTATCTAATCACTGTCCCACTAAGTTTGTGACTATCAAATTGAATAGTAGTTTTTAAGGGCACAAATCGAAGTCCCCATACCCCATTAATTCACCATAGACTTCGCGTTCGCGTCCCCTCTCCCTTTTAAATATAATTCAATGAGTATGCACGGTTGTACATATGCAATTAAGGAATATTTTACACAGTTATTTAATTTTATATTATCACATTATTTATAAAATTTAATAACATATGTAATATATTACTTATGTGAAATTGAGAGAAATAAATTCTAATCATATAATTGTATATAAATTGTTAAAATTAAAATTGAGTTAAAATTGTTATAATTGTTTTAAAAATCATGTAACTTTATGTATTATTTTTAACGATTTATGATAAAATTTAATGATTAAAATTCAATTTTTTCCACTCTCGGTAAGACAGTAATGTTGTTAAATCAACTCATAGCATTGATAAATATATAAGACAGTTAAAAGCTAGTCATAAATTTAAGACAATATAATAAATTTCAACAAAAGGAGACTAAATTATAAAATGTTTATTGAAAATGGCTTAGATAATTCATAATTTTAAAACGCGTGAAAAATACAAGAAACACAAGGATGCCAACAGGGTAGGTGGATGCAGGAAGTACATCACTCATATCTACAACCGCTGAAATTAACGGGTACTTACGGTTAGTGATCAATATTATTCATAAATATTCATTAATTTTTAAAAATTTTAAATTTATAACTAATGGAGAAAAAATATATCATATAATATATTATAATATCATATTATATTAATATTATATAATATAAATTAACATTATATAACACCATTATAATTAATATATGAAAAATATCATAATAAGAAAATAAAAAAATAAAATTATCTTATCATAAAATACTTAAAATTCTAATATTTGAATATATTTAATAAAAAATTAAAATTAATGAGTATATGGATATCAATGAATAATATAATATTTGTTTCTAACTCATTTAATAAATGTATTGATATTTTTTTTTGTGAATATATATTGATACTCATTATGGATATATCCACCCGTATTTATGAGTACATGTTTTTCTTTGTCATTCCTAAAAAAAATTGAGATAAATAATAGAAGAAATAGATATTACTTAGAATATGATATATTGAAGCACAAGTCGCTCTAAAAATCGGGATAAATAATAGATGCAATAGATATTATTTGTGTAATGACATTGAAGCACATGTCGCTCTCTTTGAACAATTTGTGCCATCTCAATCAGTAGAAACGTCAATGATATATTCACATGCAATTAGAGTTTGACGCGTTGCTTTTCATATACAACACACACAAAACTAATAATTATTTTAAGTATGTACAAAATTGAGAAAATTCAGAAATTACATTTTTGTGGTTTTGATATGCAGAGGGGGGGATGCATATGAGATTTCGAGGCACGAAAAGTTTTGAAGTAGTCATTGTCCGTTAGATTAATTAAAAAGAATCACGTTATGTATTAAAATTAACGAAAAAAATATAAGCTCATCCTGAATTTTTGTTTTTAATGACAATATACATAATGAACTTTTAATTTGTTTTAATTATTTTTTAATCTCTTATTATTATTAATTAAACTATGACTGAAGAGCCTGAGGTCAACTCCCCTGTACACTCTGAAAATCCTACTCAAGAGGAAGAGCATGAATTGACCATACTGAGAACCCTGAGCAGGTACAGGATGAAGGTGCTCATGAGGATCGACCAACCTGATGATGATGATGTTATCATTATCGAACCATCTGGGCCTAAGGCTACTTATGAGAAAGAGGTTGTGCAATCTGAAGGAATTACTTCTGTGGTTCAAACTACTGAAAATGTCCAAGACCTCCGAACTGATGAGCTTCGACAACCTCAATCATCCCAAGAAAATCAAGGGGTTGATGGTTTGACCCAGGGGAAAACTCAAGAGGATGAACATGAGCAGAACTCTCAAGGTGATGTGCAAATAATAATAATAATAATAATAATAATAATAATAATAATAATAATAATAATAATAATAATAATAATAATAATAATAATAATAATAGATCCTTTCATTAATATAAAATTAAATAATTAACGTAATTAATATCAATATTTCAAGATTTTATGTTTTAAATATTAAAAAAAAAACGTAAAATAAGAAGTAAGGAGTATATTTTATATTATTTATTTTTAAATTTTGTTAAATTTTAAATATATTCAAAATTCTAAAAGTAAAACCTAATGGTATGTTATTTTAATATAGGTTTTTTTTTCTAATTTTAATTTTTGAAACTTTATTTTATATTATTTTAATATCTTAAACACAAAAATTTAAAAAATTGAGATTGATTTCGTTAACTATGTAATTTCATGATAACGAAAGGACTTATTGTAACAATATAATAATAGGAGCTTAATGATTAATTAGGATGAAATAAAAGTTGATGGTGCCTATTTACAAAAGGTAATAGTTTAGGGTGATTATATACTCTTTTAGTCTTTTTCCTAAAATTAATATAATTGACATATATACAAATATTTTTTAATTAATTTTTCAAAATATCCCTATGGACGAGAAACTAATTTCTGATCAAAAGTGATATCCCTTCCTAATAGTAATTTTTTTTTAAATAAGTACATTTCAACATATATATAATCTTGGTTTTTCGGAATATCTTGTCATCCTGTGATGTGATCAGGCACGAAAAGCAGGAACAACTTAATTATATAATCTTATACATATTAATGATTGATCTGAGTACCTTTCATTTCATAAGCGATGTTTAATCACTAATTAGTGCCTATCTAAAACTTTCTGTCGTTATGAATTGGCATAACAAAATTATTGGTCCACCATTGCATATACTTGTCAAGTTATAATTTGCAAAAGATAGGATATATATTATCTAAATTTAGGTATCAACTAACAACCTTAATTAATTAAAGGCAATACCTTGAAGAATATATAATTGAACCTCTCAATAGTTAATTCAATTCAGGGTGTATTCCAAGCATGCAATTAAGCTTGGGGTTCTGTGATACATTCTCTCTGTACTTGTTAAGTTGCTATCAACAATGGTCCACACTGCAATTCAGGAAAACAGAGCAAATCAATGACAATGTCCCAGCCACACGCTTGACACAGTCACCACTTTTTCAGTTCACCTCGCCATATATATATATATATATAATTTGTAACCACACTGTTGAATAAATTACGTGACTGTCACTGACTCATGTTAATTGGTTGAAGAAAAACTAATTAAGTAGCTTTTAACTTGCAGTACAATGTCTTTTGCAAAATTCCCAACGGGATTTTTTAGCCACTTCTGTACGAGACAAAAGCCATGGCTTTACAATTCGTTTGGTGTTTGGTGCTTTGCACAATTGAAGGAATGACATAAAAAGCACATCTCATCCTTCTATATATATGTGTGTGTGAAGAAAAATCCCTTCACATGTGGCAACAAAGGGAGGGTGTGCAATGGACATTGATGTTTCAACCAATATGTGTTCTCAATATTATTCACTAGCTATGGGTTTCTAATGAATAATGCGGAGGTTAATTTGTACTTGATAGATATATGGTTCAAACTTCACTTCTCGCGGGGCTACATATATATATATTTGTATATTTGATATCACCTGATATGATAGGATGATGAGGGTGACTCCACAATATATGGTTTTGTTGGAATCTACTCAATATTCTTGTAATACTTGCAATCACTGAATCTTAAGAAAATCGTGCTTGTACGTGTAGTACATTGCATTGGTTCTGCTTCGCATCTAATTTAAATCGTTAAAGATGCTAATCCAATTTTTTTGGTTAAGCGAAGAGAATATATTAAAAGGGAGTACAAGGGATACTCTAACCCAAAAAATAACAAAAAGTGGGAATGAACCCAACACAGTATCCAGTCCAAAATCAGGACAAAAACACCTAGAGCGATTGCAACTCCTGCACCTATAAAACAATCAAAGAAATAAAAGTAGCAATCCCCTATACCTTAAACAATTAACCAAAATACAATGGTAGAAAAAACAAAATCCCGAGTCCGACAAGTAGACAAGTAGAAACTAAGAAACAAGAACCAAGAATACCAAAACAGAAATGAAATCCAAAATCCAAAACAGACGGACCAAAGAATGTTAAGCCACTTGCATCATTAATCCAGATGTATTAATCAGCACCATACCAACAATCATGCCTCAAAAGAAGTCTAGACAGACATTCGGGGAAGAGAACCAAACTGAAAAAGGATATGTAAACTATGAATCCTTAGCCCTTATCCAATTCCAGGACCTAATTTTAATTAACTCCAGCAAATCACCAGCCTCTACATATTTTGCAGAGAAAACACCGTCATTTCTAGCTAGCCATAATGACCAAAAGATGCTAATCCAATATTCTTGTAATTCAAGTTTTAAAAATGCTAGTCCAAACTTGCAGTTTATTCTTTACCTGCTTTGGTTCTTCTAAAACGAAAAAAAAAACATTTTCAATGTAATCCACTCACATGCAATGATTTTTAATTTGTTCCTTTTCAAATTATCACTGTTATATATAACACCATCTGTGTTAAGGTTAAAATATAGTAAATTAAAGTATAAAAATCAAATAAAATTAAGGGTAAAATAATATTTTAGTCCCTATAAAATATGTGAGTTTTGATTTTCGTCCCTGTAAAATTTTTCTTTTTTATTTGATCCTTATAAAATATTTAAGCTATTTTTTTAGTCCCTATTGTTGATTCCACTATCAATTACGAATGTCTCGAACGTCCATCACAATTAGTAATCATATGTATTGTACCTTGACACATTATACAACAGCGTTAGCCTCTTTAAACACATTCAAAAACTATTTATGATATATATGAAGGAAGAAATGTACAAAAAATTTATGTTCAAATTGACCTTGAAATTTGACTTTTTAAATGAGTTTAAGGAAGGTAACACTCTTATATAATGTGTTAGGGTACTTTTGAAGTATTGTTGGCTATTGTGGATGTTCGACACATCCACAATTAACAGTAGAACCAACATCAGGGACTGAAAAAATATCATAAATATTTTATAAGGATGAAATAAAAAAGAAAAATTTTCCAGGGACGAAAATCAAAACTCGGATATTTTATAGGGACTAAAATGTTATTTTACCCTAAAATTAAATAGACTTCATACACACGACAGAAAAATATTATATTTTTATATTTCACAATAATTTTATGCCAATTTCATGCTATTATAATGGTAAGAAAATAAATTTAAAAAATTGTATAAATCAAAATTGAAATATCTTCTCGCACTTTAGGAGGAAAAATAGGGAAGTGACGCTCCCCACTATATGAAGTATGAACGTGTGAGTTTGATTCTGAGAAGTAGTACGACACTACGATGGTTGGTTTTGGGAGCAATAAAACGCGTGGGAATGAAGGAAAAGGAGGCATTGTGTTTGTTACACGTACGACCAATTGAAAAGGTTCTGTAGTGTAGCTGTAGCTGTACCACGCTCTGTCAAGTCCCATCACCAAATCTTTTCTTTCTTGGGTCCCATCTTTTCCTCAAACTAATGGATGGGATTCATCCTTTTACTCTTCCACATTCACCTGCCTCCATACCATACCATATATTACCAAGTTAAAACCAGCGATTATTGCATCTTATCTTATCTTACATTAATTCAATGGCTCGTATTTTTTTTCGAAATTAAAGAGGCAATTCCACTTGACTTATCGAGGGTAGTTCGCGTGGTTGCGAATTTTCAGTTTTAACACATTACACTTTTTACATTTTAGTTATAACGTTATCTTTGATAACTCCTCAATTCAATAGTTCAACCCGCTGATTGTTAAACAGCTTATTCTTCACTGCTGTATATGCAGCCTGCTAATTTCATTTTGTAGTTGAAGTGAGACATTAATTAAGGATAGGGTATAGTTAGTTAAGGCGTGAGACAAGCTCTTACCTCATGTAGTGGTAGTAATTTACAATCGACTTTGGCAATGAAAGGAATATTAATTGCACTAGACATGCATTGATATGGAAACTCTGCTAGACCTGGCTTGTTAATTTCCACGGTAATCCACCCAAAAAGGCAACTATGAATTTGTCAACAAGGTTGGAAACAGCTCTAGGCTTATTAATGGTGGATGTGGACCGGTCTACATCTCATCTTATTACTCAACATAAGCTTGAAAAAAACATAAGCTTAAAAATATTAATAATTAATGATGGGCATGTAGATCTAGCTCCTTGACACTCCTTTATTTTCTAGCTACACCGAACAAGTATTTACAGTAGAACGCAAATGGGGGAGTTGATCCTTACAACCCAAAAAAATAAAAGAGGGATCGAAAAGGGAATATTTTTGGCCAATAAGGATAAAAGATATCAGCTGATGAATCTGAGGAATGAGATTGAATTGAACTGAACCAACCTGTTTTGATCAATTTAATTTGATTTAAATCATTTATAAAAAAATTGAAAAATTTAAATATCGAACAATTTTATTTGGTTTAAATTTTATTTTTATTACAGAATCGAACCAAACCGACTCGTTAACATCCTTGCTTAAATGAGCTAGGTTGCCAAAAAAAAGGTATATTTTTATATATTTTTGTAGATGATTTTGACTCTTAGAAGTTGGGTCGAGTTTAACGTGTTTTTTTTATATTTGTTTACAATTTTTTGTATTTTGTTTTACATTTTAAAGATTTTTTAAAATTTAGAACAATCGACCCATTTGATCCACCGATTTAAGGTGAGGACCTTAAGTCAGATTAACTATTGCTTAACTCACAACAAATGTGAGGAACTAAGGAACATTGATTTCACTTTCTTTCCAACTAATATCCTTGGTAGACCAATCCAATTGAATTAGATAACTCACTTTGATAACTTTAATTCTTATATACTAGAGATTAGGTTAACTGAACAACGTAACAATAGTCCACAAAAGTAAATATGATATCATATATGTATAATGTATCTAAAATCTTAAGATACATGACGCATTGGTCTAATCTCTTGTATCATTTTTATCTAACTCATTCTTAACGAATATTGTGTGTTTCTCAAACTCATTTAAATTTTCAAGATCTTACCATGTTTATTAATTTCCAAAGTCATTTTTTTAAAAATTCTCAGTCTCAAGTTATTTTAATTTGAGGATCGCTAATTAGTGTCCTTAGTGCTCTAATTAAGAAGCTAAAAATATATTTTTATTAAAAAATGAAATATTTTATATTATAATGAAATTAATATGGTGATTTTTAATAAAACAGTCTATTTATTAATTTTTTAATAATGTTCTCAAACACTCTTTAACCTGCCCTTTTTAAATTATTAAATTTTCAATATCTTACCGACTTTATTTTTTTGTGAAAGACCACGTGTATCCTTCATAAGAGATAATTTTGTTCGAACCGTAGGACCTCTATGAGTAACAAAACTCTCCCTCCCATATTTAATACAGTTATATGAGTGAGATATTGATAATAAACTATTTTTTCATCAAAATAAACTTAAAATTAATCGGAAGTACAACGTGTATGCATTTTAAGTAAGTCATTCCTTTATGTTTTCCCCAAAATATCATAGTTTCAAAGTTATTTTAAATTTTTTAACCAAAAAAAAAGTTATTTTAAATTGACAAATTTGTGTTAAGTAATGAGGAGGATAAGACCTTAGAGTTTAATTAATTTATGCTCTTCTGTTTAAATTTATCACTTCATTTAATCAATATGATATTTTATATATTATTAAATGATCGGGTGAAATATTTTACACCGGCAAACATTTATTTAAATCCATAAACATATACACAAGATAATGTTTTTCAATTTTTGTTTTTATTCACGTATTTTTCAACTTAAAATCTTAATTCAGGTGGGGCCCCAACCCATAGCGGCCGAAGTCCTCGCAGTAGGCCCAAAAAATAATTTTTTTTGTCAAAAAATACTCTTATTATTTTACACCCCAAAAATTTTTATTTACTCTTAATGGGTCAATTGATTTGTACTTAAAAAAAGTATTTTTTTAAATTATTTAAAAATATTGATTTTATTTTAAAGATTTTTGTATAATCAGAAATAAATTTTCGTTTAGCTACAATTATAAAAAATACTTTATTTGCTACAATAAATGCTTTCACATTGTTAAAAAGTTCTCTCTCTTATATTTTAATTGCTTTTTTCAAGAAGCAACTCTGAGTTGTTTCTTAAAAAAAGTTTAGACAAACATATTAAAAATTTCTAAGTGTATTTTTAAAAAAAGAAGTGATTCTTTTAGGGTGTGTTTGTGAGTTTAGAGAGGAGGGAAAGGAAAGGATGGGAGGGAGAAGGGAGGGGGAGAAGAGGAGAAAAATACTTTGTAAAATACCCCAACTCACAAACAAAAAGGGGGGAAGGGCTTCCAATAAACCCTTCCCTTCCCTCCCTTTCCCACCAAAATCTAACTCACAAACATACCCTTAAGAAATAATTTTAAACAAACGGACTCAATATTTATTAAAAAATTATAAATTATTTAGTAAATAATATTAAATTACTAAGAGTAATTAAGTTTTTTCTTTTAAAAAATCCTATTTTATTATGACTTTCTCTTTTTTCATAAATAATAATCATTAACAAATATTTTTTATTAATTTTTAACATTACTTGATTTATTTTTTTGTGTTTTTTCCTAGTCGTGCTATATTGCTATTGTATATTCTCTCTTATTCTCTGAGACTCTCTTTTTTGCGTTATATTGGTTGAATTTAGATATTTTTCCTTTAGTGAGTATATATAAATGAGCATGTAACTTTACTTGGTTAGACTCTCTTATGTTATAATGAGTAGATTTATATATTTAAACAAAGATAATGTTAAAGAATGTCCTAAGGGCACTTGTTATGGAATTGAAAATATAAAGTTTTTATTGAAATGTGTAGCATTTAATGTTATAAATATAATCAATAGCGTGATTTTTAATAAAAAACTTCTATATATAATAATATAAATCCTTAACGGGTGTGCTTAATATACTTGTTAGGAGAACCCCTAAGCAAATAATTATATTTTCTAAAAATATATTTTTTAAAAATTATCCTAACAAACATATACTAATATATTGAAAGATAAAAAAAAAGTCTCATTTAAAACAATTGATTTCTGTAAAAAAAAAAACAATTGATTTCACGTGCTTTACCTGATTTTTACTGTCGAAAAAACGCGGACTCTCTTCTAAAATATCATACTCCCTCCGTTCCTTTTTATCTGTCATTTTAGAGTCTAAAATCTGTTTCTAAATAACTGTCGTTTTCACATACCAAGGCAACAATAAATGTTAATTTTTTAACTTTACTCTATTCCAAAATTATTAAATAGTGGGGTA
Source organism: Sesbania bispinosa (assembly GCA_026901365.1). Taxonomy (NCBI): domain Eukaryota; kingdom Viridiplantae; phylum Streptophyta; class Magnoliopsida; order Fabales; family Fabaceae; genus Sesbania; species Sesbania bispinosa. The sequence continues at coordinate 173,345 of QLOH01000889.1, forward strand.
TTTATTGCATATGACTAGAAATGATGAAAAACTTTAAATGCTTTAATGAGAGAGAGAAAAGATATATCTATAAACAATGGATCTAAAAAGACATACTTATTGCATTTCTTAATTCATATGCAAAAACCTTAAACGAGATAAAAAGGAAAAGAGGGAGTAACAAATATGAATGAGTAAATTTATCAACCTCATGTTTGTCCCCCTGTTCTGTCCCGTCTCAGTAAGTATATAAAAGGATTTGATTTGATATGAAATTAGTCAATACAAAATACAATAATATATTATTTAACAATTGATTCCCTGTTGGATATAACATGTGACACTTGTCATCTGTGAGTATAAGTTTCTAACAGTCCTAAAAAATTCCAAAGTCTATTATTTATGAGTTACTAAAGGGACCAGAGAGAAAAAAAGGGGCTAACAAAGTCATCCCCGGGTGGGATTCACATTTAAAAGAGATATATAACTAAACTGACTAACTACATAAATATGACACTGTATCATCCCCATCCTATGGATTCCCATTGCATTGTCAAAATCAATGCACCTGCAGTTTCATTTTGCTATTGGTCCAACTTTATCTTAAATGACACCCTTCCCGCAAAAGTTGGCCTTATAATTTTTCACCATACTACGAATTTAATTCTACCAACACCAACGGGTAAAATTCATTTCAATTAAATTCACTTTTAAACTGAGCAAATATTAAAATGATAATATGATCATTTTAATTTTATTTTAATCTACTATAAAACATAAAGGCAAATATACATTTTTCAAAAAATACATACTACCTTGCAGATTTTTTTGTTGTTCCCACGTTAAATTCAATTCAACCCCTCCTCCCAATAATCCCAATAAAATAAACAGTGAATCTTAGGCAGACGTAAATTTCCCTCCTTGGTTGTCTGAAAATGAAATCGTGGGCACGAAAAGTAATAATAATAATAGTACTACTAATAAAAATAAAAATAAAATGTGAAAATGTGAAACCTTCTCTCTCTAGAAAAAATGTGACACTAGCATACACTCTCTTCCTTTCCTTTCTCCCTCTTAAAAGGACACCCCAAAAATAATGGCGGTTGTGTTCTGATTGATTGGAGCTGAGAGAGAGAGAAGGGGGTAAAGCAACAGTGGCACTAGCATTGCTACCAAGTTGTTAGGAGTAGTAGTAGCAGCACCATGACCATAACCATAAGCACAAGCTCTTCTTCCCATTTTTTCTATTTGCTGGTAATGAGCCAAAAGCAAACCTGATTTTGTACTCAGCCAACACTGTTCTTTTTTGTGTCCCTCCCTCCAACCATCAAAATATACAAACTACAACTACAACCTGATCCCTCACACTCTCTCTTCTTGCTTCCATTTCCTCTCTTTACTGGGTTTGTGAGATCCGCTCCCTCTTCTCAGCTTCACTCTTCTTTTGTTGAGATCTGTTTGCTCTTCAAGTTTATTCCTTTATTTAGCTTCTGGGTCTTGTTGGTCTTTCAAATTGTTGGTTCTAAAAAGCTGCATATACTCGAGCTCACGTTGTAGAGGATTGTGTATAATGAACCCTTCAGTTGAAGTTTGGAACCCGGGGTGTTGGGGGTGGAGGAAGGTGAGAAGCGAATGAGGCATAAAGCAATTGTCTTTTGTTGTGATACGGGTTTTGGTTGAGGATTGAAGGGTGGGGAATCTTGTGGGCATATTTAGATTTCAATGGGTTTTGTTTGGTGAAGGGGAGTAGAGTATTGGGGACAAAGATGACAAAGAATGATATTCTGCAGTGGAAAGGAAGAGACGAAAAAGCTTGTTTTGTGGTGGGGGTGTCATTTTCCGAGAATTTTGTTGCTTAATTGGTCTACCTAGAGAGAGTGTGTTGATCGTGTGCTCAATTTTGTTTGAGTTTGCAAATTACTCTAATCTTTTGCTCAAATGAGGCTTTCTTCATCTGGTTTTAGTCCTCCACCCCAGGAAGGTTTGTCACCACTTGCTTGCAGATTCTTCTTCAGCTTTTCATCTCTGCTCTCATTTTTCTGAAACTGGTTATTACATCCTCAATCCTCGGGGATTAGAATGCGTATTCTCTCTTTTTGCCATTTGTGTTAATATATATTTAGGAACTGAAGTTTTTATTATCTACCAAGGGTGGTGCTTAAATATTTTATAATTTTTTTTGAGGTGGGGATGTGGAAATTTAACCTTTTGGGCTATGGTTTCTCTTGTTTATGTCATATCTCAAAGATCAGCAAAGTAATTTGGCTTCATTTGCCAAACAACCAACTTTTCTGGGATTTGTTTTATGGTTTTAAGAACTTGGATTTGCCAAGAGTATGCCAAAAACCAATTTGTCCTTTGGTACAAAGTATTAACTTTTTCTATTCCATATTCATGACATTGGGATGGATTTTGCAGGGGAAAGGCGAGTTTTAGATTCAGAACTTTGGCATGCATGTGCTGGTCCCCTTGTCTCCTTACCAGCAGTTGGAAGTCGCGTTGTATACTTCCCACAAGGTCACAGTGAACAAGTGAGTAAAATATGATGTTAGATTATTGTATTGCTACCATACAAAAACCCTTGTTGGCACTGTGTTTTAACTTTCTTTTACTTATGGTAAGAATAAAGTAATAATGCGAATCTTCAGTTTCTGGGCATGAGGATGCTATATTGTCTCTTCTTTGTCTCCATGGTGCTACCAATTTGGAGGATGGGGTAACTGTTGCACTCTTGTTTTTCAAAACCGGTTTTATTTTTCACTCTGGAGATCCATGTGCATACTCAACTGGCCCCCAAGCTCAATTATTGGGTTTTGAACTGTTACAGACTAATGAATTAACTCACAGAAATGAAGTAACTTCATTTACCTCCCAGAAACCAGCAAATGAACTTTTATGTTTGAAAGCATCTGTGTCTTCTTTTTGGCATATGCTACATGCATGCATATATTCTAAGTCCTAACTCAGAACTTCCCTGCTCAGGTGGCCGTGTCAACCAACAAGGAAGTGGATGCCCATATTCCAAACTATCCGAGCTTACCACCTCAACTCATTTGTCAACTTCATAATCTGACTATGCATGTATGGTTTCTTTACTTATTTTTTGTAGTAGTAAAGCTGGCATATTTTGCTTTCCTTTTGTTTCAATTTTTACCATTCTTTGGTTCCTGCACCCTCTTTGTGTTTCATTATCTGATTGCTTGTTTTGGATTCAGGCTGATGCTGAGACTGATGAAGTGTATGCACAGATGACCTTGCAACCTCTGAATCCTGTATGATACACTGTCTTAACTGATAAATGGTTTTGTAGCTTTTATAGTCATGCCCCTTCTTCAGCTTTTGACTATGACTATGTTTGCAGCAAGAGCAGAAGGAGGCATACCTTCCAGCTGAGTTGGGTACTCCGAGTAAACAGCCAACAAACTACTTCTGCAAGACTTTGACTGCTAGTGACACTAGCACTCATGGGGGATTCTCTGTGCCTCGCCGGGCAGCTGAAAAAGTGTTTCCTCCATTGGTAAACCTTTTTTTTTCCTTTCAAAAAACTGTGCTACAAAACTTCAACTTATTCATCAAATCAATTAATTTCTCAACCTTTTTCTTTTATAATTGTGACCTACAGGACTTCTCCCAACAGCCTCCTGCTCAAGAGTTAATTGCAAGGGATTTGCATGGTAATGAATGGAAATTCAGACATATCTTCCGGGGTAAGTTACAAAGCTGCAAAGCTGAGTTTCATTTTAATTGCAATGTGGGAAATTTCCTGGCAGCTTGAGACATCCATGTTTCTTGCTGGAGGATGCAGACAAGTGCAGATTTTGTTTATAACGTTGAGTTGTTTTTCCCCCCTGCAGGCCAGCCCAAAAGACATCTACTTACTACTGGATGGAGTGTCTTTGTGAGTGCTAAAAGACTAGTTGCTGGTGATTCTGTCCTGTTTATCTGGCAAGTGGTTTTATTGTTTCCTGCTCATCAAAATGGCATGCTGCTATATTCTGGACTGCATTAATATTATTCTACTCCACCATATATTTTCTCATTGTTTCAATTTTTAACTTGAATTTTCCCATTGGCATTTGTGTTGGTGATTTACTGTCACCCGGAACCAGGGCTATGCATGTCACTTGGCCATTCAAAATCAAAAGCACATACTGAAACATTCTTATTGCTGTGTGGTTCAGGGTTTAAGAAGTGTGGCCGCTTCTTATTTCTTGAATCTGCTAGCTTTATTATGATATTATGTTAAGAATTTTTAACTTTGTTAGCAATTGTATGATATCTTAACAATGGTGTAACTCAAGTGCATTTTCTTCAATAGGAATGAAAAGAACCAATTGCTTCTTGGCATTCGCCGTGCTAATCGACCACAAACTGTGATGCCTTCATCAGTGTTGTCAAGTGATAGTATGCACTTGGGGCTTCTTGCTGCGGCAGCTCATGCAGCTGCAACGAATAGTCGATTCACCATTTTCTATAATCCACGGTATAAGTCTTACACATTTGTAAAACTCTCTAGTCATGAGATATTTCCTCTGATTGACATTTTTTCCTTTATAAATCCAGTGCTAGCCCATCAGAATTTGTCATTCCCTTAGCGAAGTATGTTAAAGCTGTGTATCATACTCGAGTTTCAGTTGGTATGCGTTTCAGGATGCTGTTTGAAACAGAGGAGTCTAGTGTGCGACGGTAGGTTTGTTGAACTTTTTTCGTTTAAGATGATATTGTCTAATTGTTTTTCTTTTTGATGTTTGATGTGTTAGCAAGTTATAAGGATAATAATACAATATGACCTTCAAAATAAACATGTTTTTCTTTTCCATGCTGCAACAAGTCTCGGGGTAAATTTGTACAAAGTTTTTGGCTTGTTTGGAAAGGTTACTGTGGTTGTCTCATGACAACCAGATCATTATGCACATAGAACACAAATATTAGAATTGTGAGTTTCATCTATGCCTGTTCTGTGCTTCATTTTATTAAACAAATGGGAGGGTTTTGCTCTAGGCTGTGGATAAATGTGTCTATGATGTGACTGTGTGTAAAAATAAGGTGATATTTGCATTGTTTCTCATGGCTTACCAGACTTGGGTACATGCCACTCTAAGTTATGATTGTTGCAATTAAATGAAATAGAGGCATTGATTTAAATGTATGCTTCTTGTTCTAAACTTATGATTCTTAATAGCCCTTGTGTATCAGCTATGAAGTTCAGTTGACAAAATTTTATTTTCTATAGTTGGTGATTCATGTTTATAATGTTATTTTATAATACTAATATGTCCTTGTTGGGCAGATACATGGGTACAATAACTGGCATTAGTGACCTGGATCCTGTTCGGTGGCCGAATTCACATTGGCGCTCAGTGAAGGTTTGTAAGAAAATACCACCGATCTCTCATTCAAGTAATAATAAAATTGATTTGCTTTTTACATCTCAGATGTATGATTTCCAGTATGTTACTTCATGTACAGTTTCTTTTATAAGGAAGGATTTTAAATATTAAAATATGGCTATTACTTGGATTGCAGGTTGGGTGGGATGAATCCACTGCAGGAGAGAGGCAACCTAGAGTGTCTTTATGGGAAATTGAGCCATTAACAACATTTCCTATGTATCCATCTCCATTCCCCCTTAGGCTTAAACGACCATGGCCTCCGGGATTGCCTTCATTCCATGGTCAGCTTCTTGCCACCTTTAGAGCTGAAAATATCCACTATTTATTTATTTTGACTGTCTGATTTAGTTTCAATTTTCCAATCTAATTACATTGTAATGACTGTCTCATTTATGCATGAATGCAAACTCATTTTCATTGCTCTTCCCATTTTTCTTTGCTAGCAGGCATGAAGGATGATGATTTTGGCCTAAATTCTCCTCTGTTGTGGCTTCGAGACACTGATAGAGGCCTTCAGTCTCTTAATTTTCAGGGGATTGGGGTTAATCCTTGGATGCAGCCAAGGTTTGATCCTTCCATGCTGAATATGCAACCAGATATGTATCAAGCTGTGGCTGCTGCTGCACTACAGGACATGAGGAGTGTAGACCCTTCCAAACAGCATCCTGGTTCCTTACTGCAATTTCAGCAACCACAGAACATCCCAAACAGGACTGCTGCCCTAATGCAGTCCCAGATGTTGCAACAGTCACAACCTCAACAGGTTTTTCAAAATAATCAGGAGAATCAACATCCGTCGCAATCCCAGCAACAAGCTCAGACTCATCTTCAGCAACATCTACAGCATCAGCACTCATTCAATAGTCAACAACATCATCATCACAACCAGCAGCAGCAGCAACAACAAACTCAACAGCAAGTGGTAGATAATCAGCAGATTTCCAATGTAGTCTCTATAATGTCTCCATTTGTTTCAGCACCTCAACCTCAATCATCACCTATGCAAGCTCTCTCTTCACTGTGTCAACAGCAAAGTTTTTCAGATTCAAATGGGAATCCTGTGACTACTGCTATTTCTCCCCTGCACAGTATCTTGGGTTCATTTCCCCAGGATGAAACATCCCACCTTCTGAATCTCCCTAGAACAAGCTCTTGGGTTCCTGTTCAAAACTCAACTGGATGGCCCTCCAAGCGTGTTGCTGTGGATCCTCTCCTTTCTTCTGGAGCATCTCAATGTGTTCTGCCTCCAGTAGAGCAGTTAGGGCAACCACAGAGTAGCATAACTCAAAATGCTATTACATTGCCACCATTTCCTGGTAGGGAATGTTCAATAGACCAAGAAGGGAGCAATGATCCACAAAACCATCTTTTATTTGGTGTTAATATAGAGCCCTCATCTCTTCTAATGCATAATGGGATGTCAAGCCTTAAGGGGATTAGCAGCAACAGTGACTCCTCAACCTTGCCCTATCAATCTTCTAATTACCTGAATACCACAGGCACTGATTCTTCATTGAATCATGGAATGACACATAGCATGGGTGAATCGGGCTTTCAGCAGACACCAGAAAATGCGGGGCAGGGAAACTCACCAAACAAGACCTTTGTTAAGGTTATTATTATTTTTCAAATTAAAATTTCAATCAATCATTATTCATGTCTTGCATTTTTATTTGATAACTTTTTTGTTACAGGTTTATAAATCAGGGTCCTTTGGAAGATCACTGGATATTACTAAATTCAGCAGCTACCATGAGCTGCGCAGTGAGCTCGCTCGAATGTTTGGCCTTGAAGGCGAGTTGGAGGACCCCCTGAGATCAGGCTGGCAGCTTGTATTCGTTGACCGAGAGAATGATGTTCTTCTCCTCGGTGATGGCCCCTGGCCGTAAGTAGTCCACACTGATAGTTGTTTCATACTTTTACTTTTATATGTTCAATTAAAAAGTAAAGAAACTGAGGAACCTTTTTTAAATGGTTTGGTAGTTTTATATAACTAATCCCTTGAGAAATAATGGAGTAGCATAAACTTGGATTGCTTTTTGGCCTGTGATGATTTATATGTTTTGGACTTTTTAAGTTCTTTTTTATTTGTTTTTATGAAATCAAAAAATGGGTCTGCTTCTGTACATCCTAGTCACATATTCATGATCTTTCTTATGACAGGGAATTTGTGAATAGTGTATGGTGCATCAAGATACTTTCGCCTCAGGAAGTGCAGCAAATGGGCAACACCGACCTCGAGCTATTGAACTCGGTTCCAATTCAAAGGCTCTCTAATGGCATCTGTGATGACTATGTGAGCCGTCAAGACCCAAGAAATTTAAGCACTGGGATAACAACTGTGGGGTCTTTAGACTACTGAAAAAATTGACTGTTTGTTAACAGTCTGCATTTCTTCTTTCTCATGTAATATTATTTACCCTTTGCTTCTCAACCCTTTGCCAATGGTGGGAAGTGCTGCGTAAATGTAGTTTATAGCCTACTCTTTCTTTAGCCTTTTGTTTTTTGTTTTCCTGTTTTCATGCTAGGACTATTCATAAACAGATACTGTAACTATATGGCATCTCCTCATTGTGCTAGCTACAATACATACAATACTTAATCCATAAGGAAATCAATGCGTGAAGATATATAGTTCTCTCTAGAATTTAACTTATACACTACTTTTATTCTCATTTTGGTTAAATCTTTGGGGTGCATGAATTGACTATGGACTATGATGAACAAGGCAGGTGATGTTGAATTTCTTGACCTTTAATGAGTTATGGTTGAATTGTAATTGTAATCTATGACATACATGAAGATAAATGGCTTAAAGTATGTAGATGATAGTGCAGATGATATGGGACTAATTGACCTTGTCGAGTGATGGGTAAAACCATTTTGGAAAAGTTGGATGTGACTCTTAGAACATGAAGAAGACACACCAAAGCCATGTGATGTGTCTTTCTGATCCTACAAGGATGGAAAACAAATCACCATGCCATTCTATTAATGTGAAAGTTGCCAGCTTTGTCGTCTTTCTTGGTTTTGGCCATACATCCTTTCACCTTTGCTGTAATGCTTTTGCTTCATGAATGGCAAAGCCAAAGCTGTGCATACATTTGTCCATTTCCATCTTGTTTAATCATGCTTCATGCTCTCATTGCTTGCCTGCATTGCCTAGGTTGACGTTTCCTGCAAAGGAAAAATAATAAAATATATATGTATGGGAACAATCATGTGTAACATGATTAAAATGCAAAACAACATCAACAATGCTAATTATAATAGCTACTGCAGTTAAACTTGGTGGGGCAATCATTTTCACCTAAGAAGAAAATATACACTAATAATATTATTTTTAGCCAATTGATTCGGCAATTGAATAGATGGGAAATGTGGAGGTATGGCTGATTTGACAGTGACTTGATATTCATGATGTGCAGTGTTATAATTCATTGTTTTTACATTTCAATTTTCAATTAAGTTAAGGAAGAGAGTCTAATTGAGGTGAGGTGACCTTTTTAGTTGTGGCACAAGCTAGCTAGCATCCTCACTGCCACTGGGGGATAGGTGATTAAAGAAGTTGGAGTTGAGTGTAGGTTTGTACAATTTGTTTTTTATGCATGTTGTGGGGCTGCCCTATTTGTTGGAGCTTTTTTCTGGGTATGGAATGGTGACAAGGTAGGGCACTATGTACAATCACAATCATAATACCAATAAAAAGGTAGGGCTGGCAACCCAACGACCCTAACCCTACCTTTTTATTTTTTTTAGGTGTGGAGTTATTCTTGGTCCTTCTATCATAACCTCACTTTATTTCTTTTTCTTTCTTGGGACTGACTCTTCTCTCTGGTTTTGCTCTGTCACCTACAGCAGGACCAAAAAGGTTATGAGAAGAACCTTGTTTAACACATGCAGTGACCTTACTGTTTCGTACTGTAGAAATTAATTGTTGCAGCATATACATTCGTTTGTCATAAAAAGTTTATGCACGTGCCTTGTTAAACATCCTGCATGTATGTTATGTACAACTATATTATATCAATTATCTAAAAGTTTAAATTCAAGACGTTTTGGAATGTAAATTTGCATGTGGGAGTAGGCAAATATTTATCTTTAGTTTGTTACGGAGAGAATGACAACGCTGAGAAATTGGACATGCGATCGATGCTGAAAAGGTAGCAAAACAAATAATTGCCTAATTAAACCTTGTGTTGTGTATAAAAGTACTGACTCTTATCACGAGATTCCTTTGCTGGCTGCAGGCTTATATGACAATAATTTGTCAAAGAAAGGGTCGGCTTAATTTGCAAATACTCTTGAAATGAAGGCCAAAACATGTCAATGTGGGAATGTCTGGTACTGGTAATGTACTTTGTTCAGGTTATAGCAATTGAGGCATTCCATTAATAAATTAACTATTTTGATTCGATGAAAGCGATAGAAGTTATAAAGCAGTAAGAAAAATCATAACAAAAATATTATTGGGGTCAACAACCACAATAAGACTAATATATCAATAATTAGATATAGATACGCACCCTTAGGTATTGCAAACAATTCTAAATTTAATGGTTAATGAAGCACAAAGATACACCTGACAATAAGAATTAGACTAATTTACAATTTCAAAATAAATATATTTGGGCATACAATAATAGTTTAAGGAATTTTTATATAAACATTTGATTATATTTTACCATCTTTTAATATTATGATATAATTTTAAAGATGTGACAAATGGTAAAATATATTTCTATGTAAAACCTTTTAACACCAACTCAAAAGATTGTGCAATCTAATTAATTGCACCAAAACTTAGGTGTATGGTCTATTGCAATGGGTGTAGAAGTAGAAGGAGGAATAATTGAGTTTGGTTGAAGGAACAAAATATCTTTAGGGAGAAATGAGAACATTGCATATCCTTTATAGTAGATGAAAGACCTAAACTTGATCTCAAGAAAATGCATTCATAAATAGTGTACTTTATATCACAAGATAGACTTTTCAATTCTAAGTACATACAACTTTACTTGAAGACTGGACATTACTATTTTTTATTATTAGTTCATTTGGCATCTAATTTATGATTGGATGCTACTTTTTTTTATCATCGGACGCTTTCATACAAATGCTTTCATATGATGCTCTCATTTGATGCTCTCTTTTCCCCCTTCCATTTGTCATAGTGAGATGTTGAAATGAGTTAGATGAAGGAGAAGTTAAGGAAAAAATAATTCTTAAAAAATTAATAATTAAAAAACATGAAAAAGAGTAAAAAAAAAGAAGATGATAATTTACCTTTTTTAACAAATGTTTTTTGTTTTTAGAAGAAAAAAACATGTTTGATAGACAGTTTTTAAAATCAGTTTGAAAAAGTGTAGCTGCTTTTTAATTTTTAAAAATTAAAATTCTGAAACTACTTTTAGATGTTTTTAAATTTTTTTTAGTTTTTCCTATCCTTTTATTGAAAATGCTATAAATAAATTATTTCATTTATAAAAAAAAATTTAAAAAGCCGTTTTGTAAAACAGTTTTTAAAAACTAAAAATATAACTAAATCAAACACTCTCATAATCCATATTCTTTATTATTCTTTTTGGTCTGTGGAACCCAAATGAGTAAACTAACAAATCAATCCCTGACTTTTTTTAAGGTCATGTAGTTTAGTCCCTATGAAATAGAAAAACCCAATATAATCCTTAACTTCATGCTTTTTCTATCACTATAGTCCAACTGTGTGGTTTCCCGTTCATTTTTTATGACCTGTCACGTTTAGTGACACTGTATCACACTATAATGTCCAATGTGGTAAAAAAAATGACGTGATTTGTCAAATTTATAGCTTGAAATACTTCAACTTCAACAGTCGTATGCTTCCCTATTCTCATATTTTCTCTCCTCTTACTCTTCTTTTATTGGAAAGTCTCAACCCTAATGACGTTATTTTTGTGTCTCGATGGCAAATAGTGTGACACAATGTCACTAAATGTGACGCGTCATAAAAAATTAATGGGAAAAATACAGTTGAACTATAGTAACAGACAAAGCAAGAAGTCATGGATTATATTGCGTTTTCCTATTTCTTATGAATTAAATTTGCTAGTTTTCTAGAACCCAAATGGTGTACTACAATTTTAGGGTTCAACTAGTTTGGATGAACTTTCAGGGGAGCAAAACATCTTTTATGAAAAGTGAAGAAATGTTGTGTTTAAATAAATAAATCATCTTTCCTAACTAAAAGTTTTCTTCCTCCACCCTAATTCTACTTCCAATTTGGATTTGGGCCAGATGGAGGAGGGCCACGGGCCCAAATTTAGATGAGCTTTCCAGAGCAAAACATCTTGTTTATATTCGTCCTTTTTTATTGACCAAAAAATGTAAATTTTTGGGAAATTATTTTATGAAAAGTAAAAAAATGTTGTGTTTAATTAGATACATAACACATTTTTTTTTTGGTTGTTTCCTACTAAAAGTTTTCTTCCACCCTAATTCTATTACCAAAAAAAAAGATTTGGGCCAGATGGAGTAGGGCCACGGGCCGAAAATTGGACGAGCTTTCAGGGAGCAAATTAGATATTTTTTTTTTACAAAAAAAAAATACTTGTCTTTCTTTTTTTTTTGGTTTGACAAAAAATTTACTAAATAAGATTACTCGTTATTTTTAGAAAAATATTTTACAAAATGTCAGAGAAAAATGGTGTTTCGATATAAATAAAACTTTTTTCCTAACTAAAGTTTTCTTTCTTATGACGTCAAAAAAAAAGTTTTCTTTCTTCCGTCTGACTAATTTGGATTTGAGCCAGATGGTGGAGGGCCATGGGCCCAAACATGATATGGGCTTGCGGGTCAAATCGGAACCGAGAGAGACTCTAGGGTTAGGGTTTTTTGAGCTGCACTTGCCATACTCTTACCGATTTACAATCACACTTGCCTCCGTTCCCACTCTCTGTCACCTCTCCTTGCTGCTTGGAACAATGGTGATTCCTACTCCCTATTTTTCTTCTCAATTTCCTTTGTATCTTTGCCTATTATCTCTCTTCTTTGTTCTTTGGATTCAGTTTTTCTTCTACGATACAAATTATCAAAACCAGTAAACCTATTTGTGTGTTGATTTATGTTGCATTATTGGATGCATAGAAACTGGTGAAGTTAAGTTTTACAAATAAGCTACTGAAAGTATAGCACAGCGAATGATTGATTTGTTGAGAAAATCAGAAGTAGAAAGGAGTGATTTTTTATTTACTCTGATAAAGAGGAAAACGGTTAGATTTATGAAATGATGGTTTATACTCTGATTTAGGACTTTGAATTTCAAAGAGATCAGTGTTTTGAATTTCAACAGTGATATTCATGGATTTGGATAGCCATTAATTTTGTCTAGTTAAGTTGCTAAGCTAATTGTTCTCTTAACTTTTTTTTGGTTCCGTGTTATCCTTGCTGATATTTTATATGCCAATTTTGGAATTGTTGTCTTAATGTGTTGGTGTTTTGTACACAGCCTAAGCAAATCCATGAGATTAAGGATTTCCTTCTCACTGCCCGAAGGAAGGATGCGAGGTCAGTGAAAATCAAGAGGAGCAGAGATGTGGTGAAGTTCAAGGTCAGATGCTCCAAGTATCTCTACACACTTTGCGTGTTTGACCCAGAGAAAGCTGATAAATTGAAGCAATCACTTCCTCCAGGTTAGTAATGGACTTTGCATTTATTGTTGTAGTGTAGGATACCCTCTGTTTCAACTGTATACATTTATTTTGGTCAATTAAGCAGTTTTTAAAGTACTATAATTTGGTTAAACATTGATAATGGTCATATACTTGTTGTATGTATATATTTACTTATGAGAGATTCAAATGTTATCATGCCAATTGTTTCAGTTTGTGCTATATGCAGTCTCCGCCATTTTGTTGTGGCCTACAACTTAAATGAATGTTTTTTGATGTTTTCAGGTTTGAGTGTTCAAGACCTGTAAAGGTTCTGGGTGGCGGAACAAGTTGAAGCATTTGTTTCATTCTTGTTATGTTTGTTTCTCTGTAGTTGAAGCTTGAGATTTTGTGAGCTAGTCTTAAATTGAGGTCATTGCTAGGACATGGTTGTTTTGATTTGTTATGAAAAATGAAACTTTTTTTTTTTGCCTTATTGAATATTACAGCGCTGTGGAACTAAACATGAATTTATAGTCTTTTTATTTTTACCTCATGATTTAGCAAGGCTTCAATTATCAGACACAATGCTTATGCATGTGATTATAGAGTCTTCTGCGCATTCTTCACTGGATTGAAGGATATTGTTGGTTCATGATGACGATGGAGTACATGTGGATTCAGGATTGAAGTACTGGAAGTTTACTTCATGAAAGCTTCTATGCTTTGTAACATATATAATTCCCGTAAGATGGTTGGAGACGAGAAAATTAACGTTTCTTTCATACTCACGCTTATAACAAAGATGCTCTCTGTTGCTTTCTTTTAACAATCCAAAGGAAGACACATTTTCCCTCATTAAACGCTTATACCTTTACTTGAAATTTTCAAAACTTTTTTTATCAAAGATAATTCATTAGTATATGCTAAATGACACTTATGTTGTAGGACTCTAAATAAAGAGTATCACTTACGTTGTAGGACTCTAAATAAAGAGTATCACGGCAGTGCACTATAAATCAAAATAAAAAAACAAGCACACACACTCATAGATCTAAATAATTTAGCTGTCCTAAATAAAAACAATAGTTGACCAGTCCGTTCCGGCCTAAAGCCCTCTTTCACCATTTCCATCAACCCAATTTGGCAAACAGATGAGAATTCAATCTCCCTCAGCTTGATTCTGGTCCTGTAATTTTAACCCAACCCAACAAGATCAACAGCTCCACTAAGCACCAAAAGCTCAACAGTCACAGGATATAATTCTGGCTCTTTGGATATTGTTTCGGGATCAGCAAGAAAATGCCATGCATGCCTGAAATTTGCCTATCCTCTCGTAATCCATCAGCTCTCCAGCTTGCAAGGCAGTTCAGCTACAGCTGATAAAATAAGTGTGTCGTTGCAGCTTGAGAGTGATAACACATCAACACATGAGTGTTACTTTTTTTTTTTTGGTCGGACGAGTGTTACTTTTGAGTTTGGTTCCTTTGCAGTAGGGGGGAGTTGTATCCAACTATGATCCACAATATGGGGTCCACTGATCTGTCTCTTTTGTGTGGATAAGCCTGGCCATTCGAACATTAAATTTTAGAGAAAAGTAAATTGTACATTATGTACATGTAAAACATAGAGAAAGAGAGAAAAGAGAAAAATGAGAGAAATGTGAAATGTGATAAGTAATGCGGTGAAAAGAGATACAGAGAAAAATGTGTTGTATGAGTTGTTGTATTTTTTATGTTGGATGAATTTAATATCTCTAAATTTTAATGGACTAGACTTTGTGATCATGTGAGTGTGACCCTTTCATTGCTTCTCCTTTTCTAATCTTTGAAAAATTAAATAGTTTTGGTGTGGAAATTTGCTTACTTAATCTTTTTCTACTCCCTATTTTGTCAAGCAATAAGGATTTATTTTGATTTGGCTTTGCAACCTGTTACAAAACTCAGACCGGTCATCGACTCGGTCAATGTATTGGGTCACTAGTCGAACCAGTGAGTCATTGGTTGAACCAGTTAAATCGGTATATATTTAAAATTATAAGTTTTATACTAAAAAATTAAGAAAAAATTAGAATATTTATCTAATGAGAAAAAAATACTAATATATCATTTTAATAAAGCTAAATTGAAAAAAAAAATTAAAAGGTATGTGGTTGCATATTATTTACTGTATTTCATTCACAAAAAAAAATATTATTTACTGTTTTTTACTATAAAAAATATTATTTACTATATTTATAATTTTATATTATTAAAAGTCAAATTAAATGAAGTGTAAATACTTAGTGCATGCATCATGATACGTGAAGTTATATTGAAAATTAAAAGTGTGTGTGGTCGTGCTTTATGCATTGCTATCGTGATTCGTGAAGTGTTAGTATAGAATATGCAATAACAAGCAAATAACCCGTTTGTGTGTCAATGTGTTTTCTTTCTCTGTTGTAAATGCAAAACCAAGCAAATAACCCTTCTGCATTCCATTTTTTTCTAACCTCTTCCCCTTCTTTTTTCTTTTGTCTTTCTCTCATATTTCCATTCTCTTACCACAAAGTTCGGACACGAGAAGTTTTTTGAACAGAGACTTTGTTTTAAATAGAGACATGGGAGGCTTATATAAAATTTGGGTGCTGCAACATGCAACGGATAAGCTTTGTGGCTCTGTGCAAATGGAATGAACACAAACAGAAACAAAACGACCAACAAGGAAGTTGGTAGAATGGAGAGAACAAAAAACTCGTCCGGTTATCCAAACTCGACCTAGTCACCGATTTTCACTTGAAACCGGTCGAGTCAAACCGATTTCCACCGGTTCACATGTGTAGCCGATCTGATAAGAGGCTTGGACCGGTCATATCAACGGTTTCCGATTCAAACGGTCCGACCGACTTGTCTGAGTCAAGTTTGATAACACCGATTGCAAGTCTATAACAATGAAAATTTTAAAATCAGAATCACCATCAAGAAAACCACCTAAATATAAATGAAATCTACTTCTAAAGAGATTGAAAACAAAAAATATTTTACAAAATAATGTTTAAGAACTCTTTTTATAAATGAAGTGATTTATTTATAATATTTTTATCACAAAAATAAAAAAGTTAAAACATTTTTTTTCAAAATATTTTGGAGTTGTTTCAGAATTTTAGTTTCTAAAAACAAAAAAATAGAACACTTTTTAAAATTATTTTTAAAAATTGTTTGTCAAACATATTTTTTATTCTATTTTAAAAAACAGAAAACAATAAACAGAACATTCAAGTGAGTTTAGACACAAAATCCAACCCAAAACCTTAAAATGCTACGTGTGTTGCTCCATATCTCAACTGTTCCTCTAACACAATTAAGTTGTTTAAGTAGCGCAGTCTAGCTTAATCTCTAGTCTCTACCTTCAGTGTAGGTGTAGCTCGGATATAGTGAGGACAATTATCTTGTTCTCTGTTTCACTGAAGATTGAGACTATCCAGCCCAAAGCCATACCCACACATACATTCCTTTGTTAAAATTGTAGCTGAAGGTCTCAGCTCGTTTCAGTAGAGTATGCTACTTATGTATCATTTCACTCACAACAGTAAAACTATCAGCATATGACTCCATTTGAGTTTTAGATAAGAGGAGTGCTAGCAACACACTCTTTTGAACACTCTCTCCAATACACTTCATGTAATTGGTTAAAATTCACATGGGTCCCACTACTTGAGAGTGGGGCCATGAATTTGGTGGGACCCATGTGAATTTTAACCAATCACATGGAGTGAGTTGCAGAGAGTGTTCAAAAGAGTGTGTTTCTAGCCCTCCTCTTTAGATAAATTTAAGTGAACTCACCTAAACTTTAATAAAGCAATGCATGCCATCAACGTGTAATTGTGATTAGAGTTGTTCCCATAACATTGTTTGTTCTAGTAAAATTCTTTGCCTTATTTTTAAGATCTACCACCGAATCTTGCCTTCACCACAGAATAAAATATTCTTTAAGGATTATTTAATCCATATTGTAAGTAGGTGGACAACAAAAAATTTGCAAATTGATTTGTGTTCTGTTTCACTGTTGGCTCATTTCATAGGAATCAAATCACTTGTACCTGGTAGATTTTTATACATTTGTCTCGTTAATCTTTATGTAACATCTTTTCATCGTTTATCTGTAACTTCAATTTATGAAAAATAAATAGAATTCTATCTATATGCTTAGAGCCAATTTGGATAAACTTCTCAACAAACACTTATAAGATAAGATAAAATGAATTTTACATTCCTTATTTAACTTCTCAATAAATGCCTCGAAACTTATAAGGTCGTTTCTTATAAGTTTAGATTCATGTAGAAGTTAATTCAAACTGTGCCTAATTTATACATCATGCCAAAAAAGGGTCCAATTTGGATGAGCTTTTCGGGTAAAGATGACAATTGAGTCCAAGTCCTATGGGTACCCGTAAAAATTACCCGCAGTGGGTAGGGTAAAAACCCGCAAAGCGGGTATGAGCGCGGGTATGGGCAAAAGCCCACATTTATTCAAGGGGACGGGCACGGATACGGACACTTTGATGCTCAGCCCGCCCCATACCCGCACTCATATATATAATTATTTAATAAAAAATACCATATATAATTATATATAGGGATATATTAATTTTATTAAAATATCTAATATATTTATGAATATTTTATAATTGATATATATAATATATTACAAATTAAAAAAATAATTTTGTAACTATCTATTGGTGTTTCTTTACTTTATAATATATGATTAATTAGTGTTAATAATCATTTTTTTACAAATTTTGAAGAATTCTAACACATGATATATATCAAAGTTTAGAAAATACTGTGACGTGAAAGTATATTGTTATATTTAATAAAAATTGTGAACTTGAGATCATTTGTTGTGTTTTTTAGAACATTAACATAATGTGTTTCAATGTAATTAAATTGTTGTTCACTGATATTTAAAAGTTATGTTTGGACGATCTTTGAGTAACTTTTTCAATTAAGATATAAATTTCTTAAAGTAATATTTTTGTAGTAAGTTGTTAATTTTTTACTTAATAAAAGTGCGGGTAACAGACATATAGGTGCCCAACGGGTATGAGGACGGACACTAAAGGTAATTCCCACACGGGTATGGGCTATTTTTGAAAATGTGGGTACGGAGACAGGGACTGTGGTACCTTGCCCAGAGGGTACCCATTGTCATTCTTATTTCCAGGAGCAAAATATCTTGTTTATATTCGTGCCCCTTGACCCAACAAAAAATATTCGTGCCCAAAAAATATCATTTGTTGGGAAAATATTTTATGAAAAGTGAAAAAATTGTTGTGTTTGGATACATAAAACATTTTGTTTTCCTACTAAAAATTTTTTTTTGGTCGAATACTAAAAGTTTTTTTCCATCCTAATTCTATTACCAGTTTGGATTTGGGCCACGGGCCTAAATTTGGATGAGCTTTCAGGGAACAAAACATCCTATTTATACTTGTCATGTTTTGGTTTGACAAAAAAAATTACTTGTCATTTTTAGAAAAAATATTTTACAAAAAAGTGAAAGAAAAATGGTATTTAGATATAAATAAAACTTTTTTGAGTAAACTAGCAAATTAGTCCCGCACTTTTTAGGGTCATGCAGTTTAGTCCCTAAGAAATAGAAAACCCCAATATAGTCTCTGACTTTTTGTTTTTTCTTTCACTATAGTCCAACCGTGTGTTTCCCGTTAATTTTTTACGACGTGTCACGTTTAGTGACACTCTGTCTTACTGTCTGTCACTAGTGTCCACTATGGCACAAAAATGATGTGATTTTGTCAAATTTATAGCTTAAAAGACTTCAACTTCAACCATTGTGTGCTTCCCTATTTTCCCCTTTTCTCTCTTCTTTCCCCTTTTCATTGGAAGGTCTCAACTCCAATAACGTTATTTTTGTGCCCCGATGACAAATAGTATGATACAGTGTCACAAAACGTGACACATCATAAAAAAATTAACGGGAAACACACAGTTGGACTATAGTGAAAGAAAAAACAAGAAGTCAAGGACTATATTGAAATTTTTATTTCTTAGGGAGACACTAAAAAAGTCAGGGACCAATTTGCTAGTTTACTCAAACTTTTTTCCTAACTAACTTTTCTTCCTTCAGCCCGACTAGCTTGGATTTGAGCCAGATGGTGGAGGGCCATGGGCCCAAACATGATATGGGCTTGCGGGTCAAATCGAGGAACCGAGAGAGACTCTAGGGTTAGGGTTTTATGAGCTGCACTTGCCATACTCTTACCGATTTACAATCACATTTGCCTCCGTTCCCACTCTCTGTCACCTCTCCTTGCTGCTTGGAACAATGGTGATTCCTACTCCCTATTTCTCTTCTCAATTTCCTTTGTATCTTTGCCTATTATCTCTCTTCTTTGTTCTTTGGATTCAGTTTTTCTTCTACGATACAAATTATCAAAACCAGTAAACCTATTTGTGTGTTGATTTTATGTTGCATTATTGGATGCATAGAAACTGGTGAAGTTAAGTTTTACAAATAAGCTACTGAAAGTA
Organism: Sesbania bispinosa; assembly: GCA_026901365.1. NCBI lineage: Eukaryota > Viridiplantae > Streptophyta > Magnoliopsida > Fabales > Fabaceae > Sesbania > Sesbania bispinosa. The sequence continues at coordinate 192,878 of QLOH01000889.1, forward strand.
TAGCACAGCGAATGATTGATTTGTTGAGAAAATCAGAAGTAGAAAGGAGTGATTTTTTATTTACTCTGATAAAGAGGAAAACGGTTAGATTTATGAAATGATGGTTTATACTCTGATTTAGGACTTTGAATTTCAAAGAGATCAGTGTTTTGAATTTCAACAGTGATATTCATGGATTTGGATAGCCATTAATTTTGTCTAGTTAAGTTGCTAAGCTAATTGTTCTCTTAACTTTTTTTTTGGTTCCGTGTTATCCTTGCTGATATTTTATATGCCAATTTTGGAATTGTTGTCTTAATGTGTTGGTGTTTTGTACACAGCCTAAGCAAATCCATGAGATTAAGGATTTCCTTCTCACTGCCCGAAGGAAGGATGCGAGGTCAGTGAAAATCAAGAGGAGCAGAGATGTGGTGAAGTTCAAGGTCAGATGCTCCAAGTATCTCTACACACTTTGCGTGTTTGACCCAGAGAAAGCTGATAAATTGAAGCAATCACTTCCTCCAGGTTAGTAATGGACTTTGCATTTATTGTTGTAGTGTAGGATACCCTCTGTTACAACTGTATACATTTATTTTGGACTATTAAGCAGTTTTTAAAGTACTATAATTTGGTTAAACTTTGATAATGGTGATGTAATTGTTGTATGTATATTTACTTATGTTTAGGGAGATTCAAACGTAATCAATAATCATGTCAATTGTTTTAGTTTGTGCTATATGCAGTCTTCGCCATTTTGTGGCCTACAACTTACAATAATGATCTTGTTGTTTTCAGGTTTAAGTGTTCAAGACCTGTAAAGGTACTGGGTGATGAAACAAGGAGAGGCATTTGTTTCATTCTTGTGATGTTTGTTTCTCTGTAGTTGAAGCTTGAGATTTTGAGAGTTAGTCTTAAATTGAGGTTATTGCTAGGACATGGTTGTTTTAATTTGTTATGAAAAATGGAAATTGATTTATTTTTTGCCTAATTGAATATTTCAGCGCTGTGGGACTATATACATGAATTTATAGTCTGTTTTATTTTTACCTCATGATTTAACAAGGATACAATTATCAGACCACTGGTTATGCATGTGACTGTAGAGTCTTCTGCGCATTCTTCACTGGATTGAAGGATATTGTTGGTTAATGATGACGATGGAGTACATGTGGATTCAGGATTAAAGTACTGGAAGTTTACTTCATGAAAGCTTCCATGCTTTGTTATATGATATTACATATATAATTCCCGTAAGATGGTTGGAGACGAGAAAATTAACGTTTCTTTTGCTTTCTTTTAACAATCGAAAGAAAGACACATTTTTGTGGCTTGTGAACATCCACTCACAGTTCCTTCATTAAACGCTTATACCTTAACTTGAAATTTTCAAAACCTGAACAAAGAAACCAATAGTTGACCAGTCTGTTCCGACCTAAAGGCCCAGAAACAGAACACAGAAGAGAATTCAATCTTCATGAGCAAAACCCCTCAGCTTGATTCTGGTCCTGGAACTTTAACCCAACAAGATCAACAGCTCCACTAAGCACCAAAAGCTCAACAGTCACAGAATATAACACTGGCTCTTTGGATACTGTTTCGGGATCAGGCGATCAGCAAGAAAATGCCATGCATACCTGAACTTTGCCTATCCTCTCGTATTCCATTAGCTCTCTCTTCAGCTTGCAAGGCAGTTAAGCAGATAAAAGAAGTGTGTTGTTGCAGCTTGAGAGTGATAACAAATCAACACGAGAGTGTTACTTTTGAGTTTGGTTCCTTTGTGTGGACAAACCCGGCCATTCGAACATTAAATTTTAATTAATGTACTAGACTTTGTGATCATGTGAGTGTGACCCTTTCATTGCTTCTCCTTTTCTAATCTTTGGAAAATTAAGTAGTTTTGGTGTGGAAATTTGCTTACTGATGCTTTTTCTACTCCCTATTTGTCAAGCACAAAGGATTTATTTGATTTGGCTTTTAAGTCAATGATGGTTTACAGTTTTTTGGAAACATATAGGGATTCCAAGTCTACAAAATGAAAATTTTAAAATCAGAATCACCATCAAGAAGGCCAACTAAATAGAAATGAAATCTAAAGAGATTGAAGACCAAAAATATTTTACAAAATAATGTTTAAGAACTCTTTTTTATAAATGAAGTGATTTATTTATAACATTTTTACCACAAAAACAAAAAAGCTAAAAAAAATATTTTTTTGGAGTTATTTTAGAATTTTAGTTTTTAAATACAAAAGATAGTGATTTTGTTCGAGGCAATCTTGTTCGAGTCGGGAACATCCATGTCATGGTGAGGCTAGCTCTCCCAATAGGGATTTTTTGTGAACATGTTTTTATTCTATTTTAAAAAATAGAAAACAAAACAAAACATTTAAGTGAGTTTAGCCACAAAATCCAACCCAAAACCTTAAAATGCTTTGTGTATGGGTGTTTCTACTTATACACTGTTCTCTTGTCCATTCTTATCTAATACTAACACTCACTTACTTCATATCCCAACTGTTCCTCTAACACAATTAAGCTGTTTAAGTAGCTCAATGTAGCCGAATCTCTGCCTTCATTGTAGGTGTAGCTCAGATATAGTGAGGACAATTATCTTGCTCTCTGTTTCATTGAAGATTGAGACTATCCAGCCTAAAGCCATACCCACACATACATTTTTTTTATTAAATTGTAGCTGAAGGTCTCAGCTCGTTTCAGTAGAGTATGGCTAGTTATGTATTATTTCACTCACAACAGTAAAACTATCAGCATATGACTCCATTTGAATTTTAGATAAATTTAAGTGAACTCACATAAATTTTAATAAAAAGCAATGCATGCCATCAACGTGTAATTGTGATTAGAGTTGTTCCTACAACATTGTTTGTTCTAGTAAAATTCTTTGCCTTATTTTTAAGATCTACCACCGAATCTTGCCTTCACCATAGAATAAAATATTCTTTAAGGATTATTTAATCCATATTGTAAGTAGGTGGACAACAAAAAATTTGCAAATTGATTTGTGTTCTGTTTCACTGTTGGCTCATTTCATAGGAATCAAATCACTTGTACCTGGTAGATTTTTGTACATTTGTCTCGTTAACCTTTATGTAACATCTTTTCATCGTTTATCTGTAATTTTAATTTGTGAAAAATAAACAGAATTCTTTCTATATGCTTTAGAGCCAATTTGGATAAACTTCTCAACAAACACTTGTAAGATAAGATAAAATGAATTTTACATTCCTTATTTAACTTCTCAATAAATGCCTCTAAACTTATAAGGTCTATTTTATAAGTTGAGATTCATGTAGAAGTTAATGCAAACTGGGCCTAATTTATACATCATGCCAAAAAAAAGGGTCTAATAGCTATTCTTTCATTGAGTTCTAATATGTAAATTGATTTGAGTAAAGGGAAATTTTAAGGTACCCTCTAGTGAGAGAGGGTTTTGGTACCTTCTTTAACTATTCAATTAATTTTTCTTTACTTTCTTAAATTATCTTAGTATTTTTAAAGTTGTGGACATGTTTTAACTATTAGAATTTGTATTTTTAATTTTTGAAAAGACTTTCTGACCCCTATAACTATTATTCTGTATTTTTATTGTGTTCCCTCATTTTTTCACATTATCATTTGCAATACACGTGTTTCTCATTCAAAATCCATATTATGTCTTCGAAATGATTTAACATGGAGTACACGACTTGTTTCTATGTAGCTTTAGCCTTTATGCCTTCATTTAATAAAAAAAATAAACAAGAAGGTACCAAAACCCTCTCTTGGGAGAGGGTACAGGATTGCGACCCTTGAGTAAATCATATACAATATTTACAAGATAAGGAAAAAAAGACCTTGGTTGAATAGGATGGTTGAAAACTTAAATCTTTTACAGCAGTTTCAGTTCTGCATAACCTGCCCTTGTCTGCTCTCTTCCCCATTTTCTAACATGTGATGAGGAGAAAGATAGTTAAGATCAACAACATTGTCCCCACTAACATAGACTACTCGGAAAATATCATACTTCATGTCGATGGAAAAACGTTCAAGATATGGCATCATCCATTTTCTATGGTCTGAGTTGAGAATCCATGAGTAACAAAAATGGAGAGACTTCCACACATAAATACATACAACTCTTGGTCTGCTTTGTCCCTTCAAGCAAAGGCCTGCAGTTAAGCCTTCCATTTTGGCAAAGCGAGATTTAAATAGTGCTAGGACAGCATAGCAGAGGTCATTAAGATCACGCATAGTGGTAATTGCTGAGTTCATGGATACTATGTCCCCAGTAGAAAATTTTGCAGTTGAAGTGCCATCTCTTGATTCTCCAGCATATGCTTCAAGGAAGCTGTGTTCAGTTAAGACAGCCATGCTTGATATATTGCTTAGCATTGATTTCTGTAAAGTAAACAAAAAAAATGAAAAAATTGATCCGGATATGATTGATCAACATGTAAGATAACAAAAGAGTAATAACATATTTGGTTTACAATGATATGGGCCAACACTACTTTTAGTAGTGTTGGCTTGGATGCACGTTTTGTATGGAAACCAAACACACACTAATAGCATGTCTAGTTCGCGTGAAACCACGTTTCAAATGTGAATCCCGGCCAATGCTGTAACATTTGCCTGAATCCACGTTTTATATGTGATTTTTAGGTAAATATGTGTTTGATACATATTTAGGTATAACATATTTTATTTCACATACACTTCTCTACCAGCATATCCTTCCATTATAAAACACTAATTTATGATATGTGTTATGTGTATGCATACATGACAAATTTTAGTTCACATAAAGCTTTCAGCAAAATTCAATGTCTAAGTAATATGGAGTACCTATCTATCTTGTTGAAGCACTGCAAAACTATTTTATTGATGAAAGAAAGAGAAGAAAGCACAGCATTAGTTAGGGTTCAAACTTACAAGAGTTGAGGTCAGCAGTTCTTTTTCCTTACTCGACCGCTTCTGCCAAGCTCCATACCATATGATCTGATTACAGGGCACAAATACTCAGCTCAATGTGAATAAATAAAACAAAACAGAAAGCATTGGTGCATGATATGCACACTGAAAAGAAAAGGAAATCAACACAATAAATTAGCACAAACACATAACACATTATTAATTGTGGGACAGATGAAATGAAACTAACAAATTTACTGAAAACATGGACAGTATTGTTCTATTTGAACTGAGCAATAAAAAATAATCAGTGTAAATATTGTAGAAATTTAGAATCTTGTGCTTCTAATTTAGGAAATTGATTACAACCACATGATAAAAATAACTGACTTAATTGAACACAAATACAGATGTTAAGCTATATATCTATGAATTGAAGAAAGATAGAAGTCTCAAAGCAAACTCTTCATGAACATGAAATATTTGTGGAAAACAAATCTGAAACTAAGGATAATATTATATGATTAATTTGGGGTACAATCTTAATTTCAGTGATGGTCTTCCCAGCCAATATGTAAAAGTGAACTGAAATTAATTAAAGACTAGAGAAAGCTAAAACATACCATATTTCCATGGATGCTCCTAAATATAGAGCTTTGAACACAACCAAGGCTCTCAGTGCTTAAGGAGAAGTGTTTGAGTCCATGAACAAGATCATCAACGATCACAAGGGTTGGCTTGAAAACAAAGAAGCTTATGTCCAAATTCTTGTTATTAAAAGAAACAGAACATGCCATTCTGCTGATTGTAATTGTAGATTCCTAGTCTTTGAAGCTCTTATTCTCTTCACTTGTACTAAATTACTGATACTGATGCTATCTTTAATTTGTCTGTGAGAGTGTTCAAATATGAGAAGCAAACCATAAGACACGCATACCCGAAACTTCCATGAATACTGAGGTTGCTTTCTAGAATGGTTCCAAATTTTAATTTGACTTTGGTTTATAGGAATTCAACGTGTTGTTTCTTGTAAACGACAAAGAATATAAAAAGAATAAGGAACCAAAAGACAGTCGCGTGCATTGACTAGTTCAACATGTTCACATCTACTTACTGTAACAAAAACAAATACATGTGCTACATCTATGGAACACAAGATGTTACAATTTGATTAACTTATTATATCTTATTTGCTTTTTTAAAATTAAAATAGATAAACTTTTCAATGTGGTAGGATAAATTTAATATTACACAAAATGTGGATGAAGTTCTTTAAATACCTATAATATTGTTTTTTTAATGAAAATATAACATGTAGTCATGTACATTATTTTTTAATCACTTTATTTTATTTTTAAGTTAACACAATAAAATCTAGAGATAGATACACTCTTAATTTTTTACAATATAAAGAAACAAATTCACTCCAATTTGTTTAAAAAAAATTAATATACAAATTAAAAACTAGAAAAATTATACTTTCACACTTGAATTGTAGGGTGTAGAAGTGTAGAAAGTAGAGAAATATAAAAAAAATAAAAAGAGAGTAAAAATTTAATAATTGATATGATGGAAAAATAAGAGGTAGAAAGAAAAAATGTAAGAAAAAATGAGTAGAAAAATCAAAACTCTAAAAAGTAACACTTCAAACTAAACACCTAAAGAAACTTAAGTTTAATCTAATATAATATTTTGACCGAATCAAGTTGAGGGTCTATGATCTGATCGACATATTGTATCAGGTTATTATTTTCCAAATAGGAGAAGGACTAAATTCCAGCCGTGCACCCTACGGCAGTGACCAATTAATCAATTATTTATATGGGCCCTTTGTTTAGAATTTAAAACAAAAGTAATTTTTAGATTGTGTAAAAAAATATATATTTTTTTATAAATTTTTATAAAATTAGAAGTTAATTTGTATTTGATTATAATAATAAAATATTTTTTTAACATTTTCTCTCTCCTATTTCAATTAATTATTTTAAAAAGCTAATAAAAATAGTTTCTTATTATAATCCGATTTTTAATTATTTTTACATTCTGATTATTTTTAAAATATAAAATAAACATATTAAAAATTTTAAAAGTAATTATTTTTTCTTTCTAAAAAGTGATTATTTTTAAAAATAATCTTAAACAAACACACTCATAATCATATTTGATATGCAAGATAATCAAGATGATTCTCCAATTTTCTTTCTGAATCTCATTTTACATGAGTTAGTGTGTGTTTGTGTCTCCGTCTGGAACATGGATGTACGAATTCTCGAAGTCCGTTTATTCTAAACGTGGATATGAGACGACCAAACGATAATCCAAACAAGCTATTAATGGAACATGAAATCTCATATTCCCTTCTAGAAGGGTAAGATAAGGGTAAGATTGACATTTCAAAATTTATGAAATAGTATTTCGCATTTTTCCATACATGTAGTTAATCAAATTTGTACAACCTTCAACTCTTATCATAAAGCATCCTTAGCTTTTCTTTCAGCAATAATATTCACACACATGTATTGTTATCAAGCTACAAGCAGTGAAATTAATATTTTATTTGGCTGAGATGCTAGAGGTCTTGTTTTTGCTAGAATGGTTCCTGTTGTATAGTCTTTCTGTTTTTTCTAGGACTTAGACCCCGTCAAATATTAAAAAAAATTAATATTTGTTTTTTAATGATTTATTTATTTACAAGAAATTTTTATTTTGTAAAATTAATTTAACAGATGTTTAGTTTTTAATAAAGATTAAGCATAATGAACATAAGCAAGTCATCAGTAAAATAATAATTTATTAAATTTTTTTTGAGGTTATTAAAATTAGAAAATTCATGTACTTAGTAACTTTACATTTCAATTCAAGTTTCCTTTCAATCAAATAATATCCCATTAATTAAATTAATTTTTTCTTAAATATTATTTATTTATTTGAGTAAAATAACATTTTAGCCTCTATAAAATACCCGAATTTTGATTTTCGTCCTTGGAATTTTTTTTTTTATTTGATCCTTATAAAATATTTAAGCTATTTTTTAATCCTTATTGTTGATTCCATTATTAATTACGAATATGTAGAACGCCTATCATAATTAGTAATCATATGTATTGTACCCTGACACATTATACAACATTATTAACTTCCTTAAACACATTCAAAAACTATTTGTGATATATATAAAGGAGAAAAGTATAAAGAATTTCAGTTTAAATTGATCACTAGATAGACATGATCTTGGTATCAAATTTATGCTTCGGTGTATGTAAATATAGAGCACGGTCCCTCACTTGTAGATTATCCAGGTGGAGTAAATACGGATTATGATCCATTTTTTCTTTTTGAAAAATTTGAAATCAATCACTTTAATTTTTAAAAGATGAAAATTACATGAAAATCCCTGAAGTTAAATATAAGTGTTAGCTGTTCAAAGAGTAAAAATGTAAAATTGATTTACAAAACACATCTTTGAGACTTTTGAAATTTTTATCGTTTAAAGACTAAAGTAACCCTGAATCTTTCAGCAACCAATTAAAGTACAGCCACACATTGAATCTTAACAAAGAGGAGGTCAAGTCATTGTCAAGCTGAACCAATGACCATACTCGATTACCGTAAAAAAACAAGTATCCATGTAAGTCCATATGCTTCTTCCTTGACTGTTATCAACATACCTTGTCCGATAACTTATAGTTGTTCACCCAATCTAAAAAATACTACTATAACATCACTTACAAGTCTTGCGGCATTTATCCTACTAGACTTTTTAAAAAAGAAAAAAAATATATATGGCATAATGGAGCCTGAGAAGTGAGAAGAGAAGCAACATTGTAAAACGAGAAGAAAAACCTTTTACCATCCTGAGAAGGAACGGTACAGAAAATTTAACGTTCTCTAATTTGATAATTTTTTAAATTAAAAAATAAAATAATTAATTAGCATAAATTTAATGTTATAATTTGTTATTATTTTTAATAAAATAAAAAAATTATCCTCTCCTTTCTTTTCAAAATCCTTCATGCATACACATCCTTAAAGTCAAAATTCCTTTCCTCTGATATCCCTTCACGAGAATGTAATGCAAGAGGGTTCAACCTGTAACAGCTAAAAACATAGCACCAACAGCAAAATAGGCCATTGTGGGCAAAACTAATGTTCAGTTGACCATTTATAACAATCACCATGCGATACGATTGAAGATTACATCTTTCAGCCAGCAGATTACTTGCGTTGTAGAGTGACTCGGTGACTGCAATGAAAATTTAAGATATGGTGGATTTTTTTAAGCTCTTAAAACACATTGCCATGCAATTTGTTTTCCAGTTTTATCATAAAATTTTCCTAATACAGTTATACAGCTTTCAGGAGTTTTAATTAGAAAAATCAGGATCTCCATCACAATAAGTTATCATTGTCATATCCAAAAATGCTGGTTCCTTGGACTGTTGTAGAAACTGAGCACATTCTTTTAAAAGTATTAAGGCTGCAATCAATCTAATTCAGATCAACAGTACACCGTATACATTGGTGTCACATGCTTTAACCTGCAATAACGTGATAGCACATATTAAGATTTAAGAGCATTAATGTTCATTGAAAGTCAGGATAGGCTACTAAGAAAGGAATACAAGGGGAAGAGAAAAAGCATTATGCGCTTGCTTGTCGGTATTAAATGTCTATGGCTAAGGTACAAACAAGACTGCTTGTTTTAGGAGGCAAAAAACTTAGAACGAAGATTACTTCATACCTGTTAGGAACAACAAAAATATAGGGCCAGTGAAAGTGTAGTGCCACTCAATTACACTCTATCTAACAAATTTATCTAACTTCAATAGTATGAAAGTGATTTTTCACTGACCAAGTGAAACTTATCTTTCTATCCCATTCGATTTTCACTACTTGCCCATCTGTCTACCTACTCACTATCCATCTCCATAAACAAACACACCCTATTCACTTCACAATTTATTAATGCATATTTTACGAAATTGGGGAAAAAATAAGGCAAACAAGGTAATAGTATCATCCCAGGAAAGGTGAGACGTCAGACACAAATGCATGCCACTAAGGTAATAATGCATATCTTAGTTCTTTATGCATTGCTCTTGATGATAAAAATGAAGATTCATGTCCAAAGGGAATACATTTCCTTACTATAAGTTTATGGGGACTCTCAAACCATCATGAGCAAGCTGCACCGGAATTCCTTCCCTGAGCACAATAATAGAAGAGCCAACTCTATCATTTTCTAAAATCCACAAAAACCGGAGTACAAATATAATTGTATTTACATGATCCTATTAATATCAGATTGTTAGGTCAATTCTTACTAAATGTATTTGCAACAGTTAAGATTAGACTTCTTTACAAATGAATGAGACATATACCTTCTGGACCACTCTGTCAAAAACTCATTGTCCCTGTGATGATCAAACTCGTGAGTCATTCCGATCAATAGGGTTTTCTTTGGACACAACCTCTTCACAGTTTCAAGAGTCTGTAAAATTACCAATTAATAGTAATGTTTCACCATCAGGGAGATATGAAGTGTAACATTATTTTGTAAGATGTAAAACAAACCTGTGGAAAACAAAGGTGAACATTATGTGATCCAGTCTGCAATAACACAAAGAATGCAACAGTTAGATAACCCACCTGATTTGTTAATTAGTTGGTTAGAGAGTGAGAGATGATAAGGTAAAAATAATAGGAAGGAAAGAATAGAAAGGTTGTCTTTGGTTTTAGAGTGGAAATTGGGAGGAAGAGCCCAAGTCTCATGAATACCTAGAACTAGAGGGTTAGCGCATCTGCACTATCTTTGTATCTTCATTCTCATCTCTAATTTTGTATTCCATTGATACAGATCCAGAGGTAGAGATTTTCTATAATAAACACTGTTTTCTTTTTATATTTTAATCCAATTCTATTAGAAACATTTATTGCGGAGAAAGTAAAGAAACAATAAAAACTAAAACACGGAATTGACAACATGTATAAGAAAATTTTCACTTCCAAATGATCAATGATGCAACTTGATATTTATGTTAATTAAAAAAACAATGAAAGGAAACATTAGGATCTTATTATAAGTTGAAAATACGCACAAGTGCCTGAAAATTTTGAAGCATTTAAGACCAGCTCATATGCACTGAGTAATCATATTATTGGCCTTCTTTGGTAAAGTTATTAAACTAGTAAAAAGAAGTGATGTCTGTCTTGCAAGTAAGAATAAAATGAAGTTGAAAAAAATCACTCCTGCAAAGAGACACTAAGGGCCTATTTGGTTTGAGAAAATGTTTTCTATTTTCATTTCCGGTTTCACTACCAATTACAAAAGTGTCACCTTGTAATCACTTTGTTTCCTATTTTCAAAGATTTGTATAGAAAACATTGAAAACAATTCCCTAATATCCACAAAACAAAATAACAAAAGATTAAACCAGACCGAGCCATATGGAACCAAAAGTGAAGTAAGAAGCACTTTATAACACTGCAAGAAGGCCAATTTCTCTCCCGAGGAGAGAGTGACATGAAGTAAGAATCTGACAAAAAATGATGCAACATACTAGAAATCAAGCATATTGAGTGACAAAAACGAAGAACTCTCCTTAATAATTCCTATATGAGATACCTTTGCATGTTGAGTGCACATGCATTCATGCCCTTTGAGCATGAAGAGAACCTTTAGCTAGTGACATATCAAGTTCTACATTATACAAATTTGGTTGCAAAATGTAACTGACACACACATCTGGAAAATATAATATTCACATCATATTTATATTTTATATACAGAAAAAATTGAAAATTGACCTACTAACCCTATACAATGAATCCAATATTAGAAGATCCAACTGTCCAGCTCCACTTTTGGAAATGACTGTAAAAAGAAAATTTATTGCTAGATGTTAGATGTCAAAAATTATAATTCAGCTGAGATATTTCTTCTTATGCATAAATGCCTAAAAAATGAAACTTATTTTCTAGAATTGAAGATGTTTTTGCAATCTAGAAAGGAACAGATCTGGTCCAAATTACAGCAATGGTGACAGCGTACACCAAACCCCCTAAGTGATAGCAATTTGCAAATCAATGGCCATCATGCCATTATTTTTTCAGTCAAGAGATAAATAAACAAATAGATAATTATCTCTTAGGACACTTATAGCCCAACTTTGTGAGAAAGCACTGATGAAGAAATGCATATATCCAGGCAGGAAGAAACAAATTCAAAACATACCATACTCTGTACTAGCAGGAATCCGTGAAACATCAGATATATAAGCCACCCTACTTTTCTCACCAAAAAGAAAGCCCAAACAGATGTAATCCTCTCCATGCATAACCTATACCGACAAACCAAAAAGTGAAGCCCTTATAATATAAAAGGAGTATTACATTCTTAACACAAGGACAAGGATAGTGGCGATTAACTGGTAAAGGAGTGAATTTTAATCCCGATGCTAAAAATGGTCGAGTGCAGTCATCGGCAATTATGTTCCAGGCCATCTGAGCCACCCTTCGTATTTCTTGTCCTTCCTTGAGTTTTTTCTGAACCAAATAAGGAAACTTCTCTGCTATGCTGTTGCAAAGGTTTAAAGCATGGATTCAACTACTAGAGTGCATAAGACAGTCATAAAATCACTCAAAAGGGGCATAATGCTCAGATAGGAGTCACATTGTAATCAAAACAATTTTCCAAACATACAAGAACCCAAATTCAATGGTTGGGAAGTGCACACAATGTACTGGTTTCATCTCAAAGATTCAAAAATTTGTAAATGCTGAGATATTAGAATATTTGCAGCAAGTATTTAATCGAGCTCTTACATAAAATTATCCTTCTATAGCAACATAAATCACATCATCTATATTGAAAAATAAAGAGCCATACAGAACAATAGAGTACCTTTAAACAGATTGACAATCACAGCAAGTGGTGCAGTTTGCTACCTTTCAGTGTTAATTAACCATAAAATACATGCGATGAGAATAGTCTGAAAAAGAATTGTAGCAACAAGTTGTGTTTATCTATATCTTCTTAAGGAACTTTAAGTCAATTTAGTGTGCCAGTGCTGTGCCAGAACTTCTAGTTCAAGCAAGCAATACAAAGTATAATTAATAATCTATTATTAACCATGGTCAGTAGCTATGCTATTGCTTCCATTTCGGGTGTTCTCTGAGCCAATTTACCCACTAAAGGCTAAACTTTTGATACTGATAGTTTATTTGAGTAACTAATTTTGCATTAGAGCAAAATATGGTGGTTCTGTGACTATTTGATAGTTAGGGTTACTTTGTACTTAATAGTTGTAAGATATGTTTATCTAGGTTCATGAACATGGAAGGAAGGTGCATGTAATTTCAGCTAAATCAGGGGCATAGTTGTGCTAATTTTATCAATAAACTAATTCAATAACAAGCAACGGTTACTAGAGGTACCTATCCATTGAATGCTGACTCAAGTATATGGGGGTAGGATCAATATCATTTGTTGGACTAAAAGGCTGCACAGCACGTATATCATCCAGTCCAAGGACTGCATCAGCGTGTTCATGAGTTAAAATAATCTGCAATTCAAGCAACAATTAGTTTTTTTCCTAAATGAAAATTTCAGGTCAATACAAGTTGCGCTGAAATAATATAGATAAAAGGAAGAAAAACTATGCTAAAAGCAGCATTGAATTAATACATGTTCTTGAATTTCATAGGTCAATAATAATTACCATACTCCATGGCTAATGAATAATGATTCATTTATATTTTGTTTACCCTAAAATGACTTTCTTTCCTGGGAGAATGTAAAATTCTCTGAACCTCAGCATTGCTGCTGTGATAATTTTATGTGTCTTTACAGAATGGCCCCACGGGATCAGATTGTACAATAAGCCAATGGCAACTACAAATTTTAAGAGGCTAAGGCTATGCTCAGGTTACTTACATTCTCACAGTAAGTAAACTAGAAAACTTTGTTTCTGATTTTTGTTTAATTATTAGCAGTATAATTCTTTACTTTGTCTGCTCATCTTACCAGTTCTATTACCTATACAGAAATGGCAACATTACTGAGCTTTTCCTTGCTTAAGAAATATTTTGATGCTTTCACCATGGCCCTTCCCTCTCTCTGGTATACACTAGATATCTTTACCAGCATATATCTGAAATGAAATATCCTTTAAAAAATCAGGTGACCTGAGATAGGCAAACTCGTTTTTAAAGAATCTCCCCCAGATGAATATCGAATACTAACTTCCTAATTTTTACAGGCATAATTGACATAATATGACCCATATTTTTTTCCTGCATGGCAATAAACCTTCACCTTTTGACTTGCTGGGCTCATCTGATAGACTGCCTCCTAATAATATTGTGAAACAGAAGTAAGCAGTAAAATTAATCTTACTTCTAGGGTATCATTTAAAAACTCCATTCCCACTGTTCCAATTATCTACAGAAGACAAGTTACAGAAAGAGGAAGCTAAAGAAAAAGAGAGCCCTTGATACACAGACTAGTATGATATGCTAACCCTGGGTTGGGCATCTTTTAAATAAGGTGTTTCAGAGAATCACTAGCAGGGAAAATTGTTCAAAACTGTTAGAATATGTTAGATTATCTCTTAGGATTGATTTTTATATTTCATGATTAGTTTCCTTATTTATTAAGAATTAGGAGTCTAGTAATTATCATGATTACTTTCCTTTTTAAGGACTAGGAGTTTGATATTAGTATAAATAAAAATAAGGGCTAGTGCTTAGTCTTCTGTATACTTAAACCATAATCACAACTCAAGGTCTTCATTCCCTCCTTGCTTATCTAAAACCCAATCATTTTAACAAAACACCAATGACATCATTCAAGAAAGGACATTGTGTATAGCCTACAAGCCAATTTGTGTTCAAATATTTCAGAATTTTAGTAATCTAAGGAGGCCGAAAACCATTTAAGTTTAACAAGGTTTCTCATTCAGATGGCAAATTTCATTAAAATCACTGAGGAAGAGTTAAGAGGAAGCAATAGCAGTATAGCACAATGGGTACGCAATTGCACTTTATATAATCATCAAAAGGTTAAGAAGAAAATGGGAGCAAACTTGTAAGCTATTACTAAAAGAAATCTAAGTCACATTTCAACATTGCGGTCTACAATCTCAAAGAGATTGATTTCACTAGCTTTTAAATATTAGGGAGCTATATATAATAAGATAGCTGGAAACATATAATAAAAGCATCGATAGTAAAATCCGCAAATTAGAAAAGTTGACAGGATTAACTCACAGAATCAATTCTTGGAATCTGATGGGAAACAAACCATCTAACTACTGCCTCCCTGAATGTCTTTCCAACATCAATCACTATGTAGTTATGATTACCGTTGCTTTCACAATAATCAATTAGAAGTGATGTATTGCACCTGAGTAAAGCCATAAAAGTGTTAGAGACATCAACGCACAAAATCAAGAGAGGGACAAGAAGAGTGTGGATCAGCATCCAGATACTGATCGTGAAGCCATTTCTTCCGCTAAGCATCTGAATGTGTTGTTGGTCCTGAAACAACATTGGGCAAAATGAAAGATCACCTGTAATTAGGGTTCCGCTCGGGAGGGAGGGACAATGACTGAACGCAGACAGGACAGGGAGGATCGGAGGGCTGGATGAGGCACATTACGTTGGGAACCATGCTGGAACAACCTGTCCCGAGAAAGATCAACGCCGATTCGGTTGCGCGGTGGTTTCCGTCGTCGGAGCCATTGGTAGTGGCCATGCCGTGACGGCGGATCCAGATGACAAGAAACAGAAAGAGAAAAGAAAAAGTAGAATCTGAAGAGAAGAGAGGGAAGATTCCGAGCACAGGGAGGATTATTTATACCCAGATTCGGACCCGCCAAAATCACGGCTTTAGCAATTGGACACTTCTCGACCCCATTTTTATATTTTCATTTTATACACTTCATCCCTATTTCTATCCCAATAAATTATGAAAATTATTTATATACATAATTAATTATTTATGAGTTTAATTACATATTTACATATGTTATTAGTGTGTAAAAAAATTTATACCAGCATCCAATAATGTGTTATTAAATTTATTAAATATGAGACAACACATCATTCCATAGTGATATAAAACTTTTTTACACAATATCATTTTCTTTGTAAGTAATATTTTTATATAATTTTTTCAGGTGAAAATTTTCTAGTAAATTTGAGTTGGTAATTATTACTTTTATAATTTGTATAAAATAAAAATAAAAATATCACAGTAAGTTAATTGTAAAGATATTATCTTATATAAATAAACGAATATATTTTTAGGTAAATGACATAAATATTAAATATAATAGAATAGATAGAGTAGAAAAAAATGAAAGAAACTTTGAGCAGAAAGAAATCTATAAAGACCTGACAGATGATAATCGTGGACCTTCTGTTCTTAAAAATAATTGATTGTGTTATTTTAAACTAAATTTTCTCCTGTTCTTAAATAAATAGATAGATAAATATATACTAATTGATCATGTTATTTTAAACTAAATTTTTAATTAAATAAATTTTGTTTAAAAAGTTTAAAATGCACACAAAACTATATCTATGTAGCGAATATTCAAATGCCTGTGACTTTTCTTTTTGGAAAAAAGACAACTATCCTAGGAAAGAAAAGAATGATGAAGAGAGAATGTGTTGAAAAATGAAATAGATTTAAAGATTGATTGTTATAAAAGAAATGTACGTTGTTCTCATACTCTCACCATTTATTTGTTTAAATAAAAAGTAAGAAAAAAATGATTATGCAAGTGGATAAGAAAAAACCCATATACATGAATACACCTCATACCTAGCATTTTAATCTACTAAGAAATAAATGGAAAAATAATTAAGGTTGTTAAAAAAATAATTAGTTACAAAGCATGCATAATCAATTGTCATTCCACACCAAGATAATCAATTTTCATAAGTGACCATAATCAATTATCTTTGTGTGTATTATATGGACCTTCAAACTAATTAATGTGTCGGGTGGTCATAATCGATTATGGAATGTTTTGCCCTTATTCAAATATAAGATAATTAGTTTTCTATTTGTCATAGTCGGTTATCTTTGTACGTGTGGGTAGAAGATTTAGTAAATGTGCAATATTAAATAAGAAGACAACCATGGTTTTAGAGCAATGATTCTCCATAATGATTTTTTTTAAAGAGTAGATATGTGATAATTATGTCATATATTAAATATAAAGTTCAAGTGAATTTTATCGATATAGATTCTTTTGTGTTAACCACGTGTATTCCCTATTATCAGGACAATCCTAATCGGAACTCACTACGCCAATTTAAGGATATTAGAGCACTGTTTTTAGGGCGCTCCCGTGTTGGTTAGCGTCTACAATGATCGTTTTAAAATGAGGGCGCTCCAAAATTTGGGCGGGAGCGCCCTTACAGGTAAAATAGAGGGCGCTCCATCTGCGCGCCCTCGTTCCCAGGGTATTTTTTTTAATTTTGTAATTCCAGGGCGCTCCAATGAGCGCCCTCTTTTCTGGTGGATATTTTTTTTTTTTGCCCTGCAATAGAGGGCGCTCCAGGAGCGCCCTCCTTTATTTTTTATTTATTTTTACAGGGCGCTCCTTTGGCCCTCTTTTCTGGTGGATATTTTTTTTGCCCTGCAATAGAGGGCGCTCCCTGGAGCACCCTCATTTATTTTTTATTTATTTTTACAGGGCGCTCCAGCGCCCTCGTTGCTGCATAAATTAACGAGACTGCATCCATTTTTTCACTTTTCATTTCCTGCATAGCCTTCTTCTTCCTCGTTTCTCCTCTTCCTCCTTCTTCCCCGTGAGCTTCCTCCTCCTCCTCCACCTCCGTCGCGCGGTCTCACAACACCGTGAGCCTCCCAAAACGTCCCTCGTCCAAAAACGTCCATCGTCCTCCTCCTCTGTTGCTGCAAAAGTACCTCTTCCTCTCCTCCGTCGCGCATTTCTTCTCCTCTGTTGTCGTCCCTCTTCCGTCAACTGTCAAGGAGGACCTCTGCCCTCCTCCGTCGCGTTTGGTCTTCCTCTTCCTCTCCTCCATCGCGCGTTTCGTCGTCCTCTCTCCCCCTCACTTTGGAGCGCTGCCGCACAGCTAGGGTGAGGTAAGGGTTCTTCTTCCTCAATTTTTTACTAACTGCACCCCTGTGAATTTGCTGTTGCACCTCTTTTCTGCTAACTGCACCCCTGTGTTGTTGTTGCTGCACCTATTTTTTTGCTACTTGCACCCATTTTTGCTATGTTAACATTTTTTAGTGTTATTGTAGGTTAGATAACATTGAAGTTTGTTTATGAAAATTATAGTAATGTGTACATATTATTATTGAACACTTTTGCATTTTTTGTTGATGGTTTGGACTGAAAATTGTGGTCAACTATAATTTTTAGGTTATTTGTATGTACATGCATTAACCTTAGTTTCCTGTTTAAGAAGAAATTGTATATTATGACTGACATAATATACAATTTATTCTTAAATTGTCCATGGTTGGACAGTCTAGATTTGTAAATTCGTATTAAATATATTACTTTATGATTTGTATGTTTTTTGTCTAAGATTCATTTCAGTACATTTTTCCTCTTGTTCTCCGAGTTCATGCATATATAATCTATGTGAAATATAACTCATAGGTTATGTTGTTGTGTGACAACGGGTGCACCAAGTACACAAGGTTGTCAGCCGTGTTGAAGTTGTATAATTTGAAAGCAACAAATGGTTGGTCTGACAAGAAAGAGAGGGAATGTGACTCCACAACAGATGATGTTTGTTACACTAGACCAGACCACGATGAGGATATTTGGATCAACCCATCAATTCGTATTAGAAATCGACCCACAAGTTTCATACCAACCAGAAAAAAGAAAGAGAATGAGTTAGTTAATGTATGCATGTTTATACATATATAAATTGCATTTTTATTTATACTTTTAAAAGATTTTAGTAAATAATCTCTTATATTTTTTTATGCAGCTATCATGTCAGGCGCGGACCATGATGATTGTCAAAACATGGATAGAGAGCACCGACATGGGATAACAACTATGTCTCACGTAATCGAAGAAAGAAACAAGGGAAATAAAATCAAGGTAAGCACTTAATTGGCACCATTTCTATAATTTATGCTTATTAAGTTGAATTATGTAATTATAAACTTAGTCCCGTTACTTAGGTGTTATGGAATGTAAAGGGCCAACCTATTGCACCCGGTGGCACGACACTTAGTAGTTACATTGGTGCCATTGTTCGTCAAAAGGTACCAATTACAATTAGGTAATGGAAGGACGAGGATTGCAAAGGATACAAGGATATGATATGGGAGGACATTAAGGTATGTACTATGTCCCCTTTATTTATTAATAAGAATTTGAGGACATAAGGCACATGACTAACTCATTAGGCTGTTATGTTTTGTTTTATATGTAGTCCGCATTTGATGTTGAAGAATGTCATAAAAGATATATCTTTTAGGTCAACATTATCCACTCATTTTATATATGACGAAAATGGCAATATCATCCCACATCCTCCTAAGAAATATGGGGAGCTAATATCACAGGAGCAATGGGATTATTTTGTTGCCCTACGGTCACAAGAACATTTCAAGGTATTATATTCATTCATATATAGTCTTTTTAAACATTGTCAAGTTAACGAATATTTTTACACGTTAAATAATGGCTTCAATATATTTACCATGTGTTATTCCAGGAAATAAGTGAAAAAAACAAGGCCAGAGCTTCTAATCCTCAATACCCATATAGAGGTTCACGTATAGGTTATGTCAGACTTGAGCAACAACTGGTAATTATTTTCGTTAACATTTTATCCCAATTTAGTATTTTCTTTTTGCAACTTAAAGAAGAGGCCTGTTTGTAATTTGTGCACCTTTTCATATTACATTCATGACTGGTTATAACTATTTGACTTATGAATTTTGGCTGCTGGTATGGATTTGTACAGTTGTTTGATAAATTGAGAAATGTTGAAAAAACAGAGTAAACTATGCCAAAATTTTTTGATTTTAGAAGACTAGAGTTGTTAAGCATATATAGGAGATGCATGTATATTTACCAATTGAGTATTGTGAGATGTCATGTATTTTGGTTATTTCTATGTAGTTGTATAGGTACTTCATACTTTCACCACACTTTATAGCATGCATAGGAAACTATTCATATTATGACAAGTTTGAATTCTTATTTGAAGTAGATATGTGTGTTGTTTAATAAATGTTGTTCATAGAATGACTAAGTGTTTGAATCTTAAGGATATAATATGCATGATTTTGGATTAAGCCATTGGGATAAGACTGAAATAAATATGCAGGTTAAAGTGGATTAAAAAAACAAAAAAATGAAAAAAATAATAAAAGGAGGGCGCTCCTTGGAGCGCTCTTGTTGTTAATGACCAAACATTAACAACAAGAGCAGATTCTATTAGTGCGCACGGAAGCGCCCTTTAATGCTGCACGGGAGCGCCCTTGAAGGCCTTTTTTGGCATAGTGACCTAGTCACAGTTGAGACTTCCACCCCTCCGTAGGAGAGATGTAAATGTAGACATAGATATGGAAATATGAGTAGATTGAAACATAGTTGATAATTTACATCAAAATTTGAATTGTGATGGTTACCATTGAGTTAATAAAAAACATTTGAGTGCATTAATAAAACTCGATTTGGTGTTCAATTTAGACTTTTTTTCCTGTGTAAATCACATATATCGTTCATAGGAGGCAATCCTGTTAACTCGGAAACATTCCACGTCATATTGAAAGCTAACTCTCGCAGTGGAGATTTTTATCCCTACACAATACTCGAATCTGAAACCTTCCTGGTGGTACAAATACTTTTTTCATGAATAATGTGGATTAAAAATTTAAATATTAATTAAAGAAATTAAGAAAAGAACTTTTTTAAATAACCAGTTTTAAAAAAAATAATTTAATATAGAAACTCAAATTAAAATAAATATCAAAATGCATAAATTGTTTAACATCATTGGAAAGAAAATACATGCTTAACTTATCCACTCTAAAAAATGGATACTCGAATTTATTAGATATGATTAATTGATCTGAAGTTTATTTCATTATTTGGCTGCTAAGGAATAGATGCCAAGTTATACTCCTTCCTTGGCAGATGACCTTATTTGGCTGTTCCTACAAAGCCCTTTTAGATATCCACCTACTGTACATGGCAAAGCATTCTTCAGGCTTGTACTCCGGAGCTGTGTGGCCTCCACCCTGAAAAAGTAATTTTCGTATACTTCATTCTCAGTGCATGATATATAATTGTAACAACTTTAAAAAAAAACATTCAACCTAGAGTTCTTAAACCCCAATCAACAAGTAGTTACTTTGAAATTTTATTTAGGCAAACAGAGTCTATAAAGATAGGTGGAAACAAGATCCAGTCAATTTAATCACCAGGTTCACCTATCTTTAACAGACTCATCAACTAAAATCTATTTGTGACAGTGACCCACAAGAGGAAGAGGAGGCTTGCCTTCACAGTTGCAAATGTCATCTGATTGAGTAAGTCCTTGTAAATCTACTTGCACAAAAACAAATATAATTTAATTTAATTACCCTTTTGCTGCATAAATGATAAATCTACCACATTTATTATATATAAGTATAACTATAGTTAGGGGAATACCCTGCAACTTGACCATTTGTATGCCATTGCCTCCAATCATCCACAATGGAGTAGTTTAAAGATCTTACCCATGCTTGAGTCGCCAAGAATGGAATTGACATGTCATGATCGCCACTGTTAGAAATATATAAAATTTATTTTCCTAGAGAAATTCAAACTAGTTCATCCGTGCTATATATCTTATTCAATATTTGAGACCTGTATATTAGTGAACGATAGCCTTTCCTACTTAGATTTACATGATACTCAAAGCTGCTAGAGATTTCCCTTCTGTGAGGTATATTGTAGGTACAGCGATTGCCACTTCCCAATACTTCCCTGCAGCAAGGCTTTATGTTTAGCTAGCTGTATATATAAGTATAATGTATCAATTGCTAACAAGTAACCATGTATGGAAATTACATTGACATATATGTATCAGCTATACCTTACGTATGTGCAGTGCTTTGCGAACATTATCATCATTGGCCCAATAACCGCAAAGGAAATATGCATAACTCTAATTGTGGAAAAGAAATAAACATAAATTAATATTTGCATAAAAAAGTGGTAAACATCTCGGATTCAATAAGGCATGAATTGAAGATTACCCTACAGCTTAAGGGTGGCAATTTCAGATGAGTATTGAGAAACTTGGAGGGATATTTCTTAATTAGAGATCTCCTCCGAGAAACTTGAGTATATCAAGCCACTCGCATAAAGGGTCCAAAATATGTGCCGTATTAAGTCCTGATGTAGCCTGTGGAAATATATACAAGAGTGGTTGGACTTTGTGTTTAACAAGAAATTCTATTCATGAAAATTTGTTTGGATGCATACCTCCTTGTATGAGTTCATATCTCTTGAACACAATACATTCTTGGTGTCTACATTTACATACTCTTTTTTACAATTCTTTTGCAGTGACTGTTCATTAAAATAATAGAGATTTGTTAGCATTTGACTTTTGTACTTTAATACAGTTTTTAAGAATAAATACTGAGGAATTGCAATTAAATACCTCATATAGTTCATCAGAAATAAGTCCCATTCCATGAGCAAAGGGGATTTCATAGTTTTTCTCCCTTCCAGTTGTTACGGCATTCCCCTAGCAGGTATCCCTGAAGAAAAATAAGAACATTTCATAATCAATTTAGAAGCTCTTCTATTATAGCCCTAGTTAAAAGAATCTATTCCTAACATCAGACTAAAGAGAGAGATACTCTAAGGTGCAAATCTGACCGGAGATTTATCCATGGCTGAACCCCTTTCTCATTTCCTGCAAACAAGGGGAAATGTGACTAATTAAACTTCATATTAAGAATGGTTCCAATTTTGCCATACATAGTAAGCCATATATGGGTTTTGTACCTTGTGAAATTTCTTGAACAATGCTGGAATAGGAATGCCAGAGTAGGAATCACCACCAATGTAAACTTCATTGGACAGAAATTTTGGATGATCAATCAACCACTACAAAGATTAAAAGTATTCAATGGACAGACTGATATAACTGCAAAATAGAATTAAAAATAAACAAAGAAGTGATTACTGTAAAATAATAGCAATAAAATTGGGTGAATACCTTCCTAAGAAATTGATGGACTTGGTGAACTAGTAACCAGTTCGCTTCGTTGAGCAGCAGAGTCTGTTGTGGCATAAGTAAACCCCGTGGAAACTGGCAAATCTACAAATATAATGCTACTCACCTTTGTCCATGAGTGTGGCCTCAACACCAAACTAGGGAGGCTCCCATTATATTCCTCGTATTTGAATGCAAGTGGACCTGCATCAGCATCACCCAAAGAGAATAAACATCTAACTTTGACCTGTTTTGCAAGCCTTGTTACTACTTGTATAAAAGTATGCTCAAATTAACATACACTTTCCAGTGCCCATGACCATTGCACTTTCAACACTAAACCTATTAAATTTATGAATCAATGAATTCTACTTAAATTGTCCATTCCTTGTCAACATAGAATCCTTAAAATCCCAATATAAAATTCGCACACTTGTAATTAATAACTAACTATAACTATTGTAATTAAGAGTGTTAATAAAAGGTTGGTAGGTTACCTATTTCAAAGACAAGACCAGACAAGGCAGAGCAACCAGGTCCACCGGTTAGCCAAAGCATGAGAGGATCCTCCTTTGGATTGTTCTCTGACTCAGTGAAGTAATAGAAGGCTTGTACATCCTCTGTTTCACCCACTCCCACATACCTGATCAATCATCAAATATGTCTATATATAAGATCCAAGCAAATTAATTATTATAATATTATAGAGTAAGTGAAACTGACCCGGTTTCAAGCAGAAAAGGAAGGGGTCCCTCTAATCCAGGAAGGAAACTGTACTATGGAGCCACAAGTTGTGAGTTGAAAGGAAATCTGTGATAATAAAAAAGGGGAAGTAGAACCCCACGATAAATGAAATCAGCATCAGAGTTACTATAACTGAACTAAACCTTCTCATTTTTATTTTAACAAATGTGTCTTCTCTCTTTTTCCTCTGATCTCAGTTTTTCCATTGTTTTTAAATATTGAAGCTTCTTGAATCTCTTGACTTGATATCATCACAATTGTGTTGGTGTGGTGTCACCAACAAAGACACTAATAGGATGGATGAATAGTTAGTAATAATTAATAATTAAATGGATGAGTCTTATGTGGCAGTTCTGTCTTACACATGACAGACCGATAGAATCTTATTGGTTAAAATCATGATCATGATTTGATTAGATAAAAAGTTCGAAACGCAACTTTGGTTGCATGGTTTACCTGCACTGCACGACGAAACACTGACGATGGAATCTTATATAGTCTCAAAATCGGTACCAAAATCCTAATAGCTAAAAACAAATAGTTATGAATTGAATACAATTTAACTTTGAAATATGGTGAGAAATAATAGAGAGGATGATGTAATTATCAAGGGCGAACAAGGATTATCGAGCATGATATATTGATAAAGTTTAAGTTGCTATGAAAATGACAATGTATTTTTGCTATTTGTTTCGTTCGGATGCTTTCAACTTTGAACACGTCAGCCCATAAAAAATGGGTTGCAATTTGGTACCCTCCCGCTGGAGAGGGTTTTGGTACCTTCTTGTCATTTTTTTATTGAATAGGCTAAAATTACATAGGAACAAGTCACGTACTCCGTCCTAAATTATTTCGAAGACATAAAAGATTTTAAATGAGACACATGTGTATTGCAATTAAGAATGTGAAAAAATGGGGGAATACAATAAAAAATACATGATAATGGTTATAAGGGGTCAAAAAGTCTTTTAAAAAATTATAAATACAAATTCTAATAGTTAAATATTGTCCTATAAGTATAAAAATACTAAGATCATTTAAGAAAGTTGAGATAAATTAATTAAGTGATCAAAGAAGATATCAAAACCCTCTCTCACCGGAGGGTACCCTAGAATTTCCCTAAAAAAATACAAGTTTAATCTTTCACTTACTTAGGTTTAATCTTTCAAAGTGACAGATAAGTTGGCTACTAGATTTCAGGTGAAGGTTAAGGTAGCTGTTTACCGCCACTGGTACACAAGTTAGGATGACCTGCTATAGCAGATTTTCTTGAATTTTTATAATTTGTAAATAAGCTTTTTAATTATTATAATTATAAAATAGACTATTATTTTGTGTATTATAATTTTTAATATTTTAATTAACATTCAATGTGTCCTATTATACACCGATTTCTTTAATTTGATGCTATTTTTTAATCTCTCCTTAAAATGATTTTTTACAAAATTTTTCATATTTTTTAAATGATTTTCATAGGAAAAAGTTTATAATAATTACAATTTAAGAACAAAAACCATCAAATGACCATAAAAAGCCAACATTTCATTTGGGACATCCCAAAGTGGGTGAGGTACCGTGTGTCCAATTTTGGTGATTTTTCAACTTATAATGTATTTATTGTGAATTATTTGGTGAAAAAATAGAGAAAAATCACAAAATATAGCTGCTAGTTCCCAAAAATTCCAAAAAAATCATTTCACGATCCATTTGGGATGGTGGTCAAGTGTTAATAATGCCTTGGCCAATTAATGGAGGTCATTTGGTGAGTAGATGGTTGTAGTATACAAACCCTAACCCTAACTACACTTTCCATGGATAGTGGGGGCTTGCATGGTTGACGGATGAATTTTGACGTGAAATTTTGCATGCATGACGTGGGTGTTACCTTGGCTCCCGTGGTGAATTTTCGTGTTTTTTTATATTTGTGGTAATTATTGTGAATTAATTACATTTAAAAGAAGGAAATTAAATTAAAAATATTGGGTAATGAGAAAAAAATCTGGAAAATATTTTTGGTGTCCCATTGAGCATGTTGAAGTATGTGGTGAAAGGTTAGGCGAAACGAAGTGTTGGTTAGTTGACCTTGGTGAGTAGGTGGTGGTAGCTAGTGTACAAACCCTAACCTTAGGTACACTTTACATGGATAGTGGGGGCTTGCATGGTTGACGAATGAATTTTGTCTTGAAATTTTGCATACATGACTTGGGTGTTACCTTGGCTCCTGTGGTGAATTTTCGTGTTTTTTATATTGTGGTAATTACTGTGAATTAATTACATTTAAAAGAAAATAATTAAATTTAAAATATTGGGTAATGAGAAAAAATTCTGGAAAATATTGTTGGTGTCCCATTGAGCATGTTGAAGTATGTGGTGGAAGGTTGAGGTGAAACAAAGTGTTTGGTTAGTTGACCCTGGTGAGTAGATGGTGGTAGTGTACAAACCCTAACCTTAAGTACACTTTCCATGGATAGTGGGGGGCTTGCATGGTTGACGAATGACTTTTGTCTTGAAATTTTGCATGCATGACTTGGGTGTTACTTTGGAGAAAATTTTTTCTATATGAAAGGGGTATGAGAGGGAAAGTTTCAAAAATTGGTCAATTTCATGGACATGTACAGAAAATTTAAATATGATTTCCATGGAAAGAGTTGGTAGAGAGTATGATTGAAAATGATGGTGAGACATACTTTCAGTTAAATAAATGAGTTAGGGGAGAAATTAGAGGACAAATAGTTATCAACCTTTAAAAAGAGTTAGTTATCCCATTAAAAATGTTATATATAAATAATTCTTTGACAAACTAAAAAAGAATAATAGTGCATTTTTTAAAATGTACTTTTGAAACTTTAGAATATTTAGATAATCTTTTTTTTAAATATGTAATTAATAAATTAAAATAATTTTAAAAGTTACTATAGTTTTTAACTTTTTTTTAAATATAATTTAAAATAGAATTTAACGGATATACACGTACTGACAATATAAAAAAATTTTACATGTTGGGATGGAAAGAAGGAAAATGGAAGTAATTTGAGTTGGTTGCGATATATTGTGCAAATAAAAATTTGAGGCAGGGATAAGAATAAAGATAAATAGAGAAAAATAATCATCCACGTTAATATGTAATTTTTAACTTTCATATAATATGAATTCTATATATTTATAAAAAAATTATTGTATGTCTTTTTTTAGTCAAATTATTGTTATTTGTCTAATACGAGAAAAATGCCCGTGCATGCCACGGATACACGACTAGTATAATATAATATAAAATATAATATAACAGATGGAATAGGAAAAAAATGAAAGAAACTTTGGGTTGAAAGAAATCTATAAGGACCTGACAAGTGGTAATCGTGGACCTTCTATTCTTAATAGGAGATAGATAGATAGATATAGATAGATAGATAGATAGACACTTATCGATTGTGTTATTTTAAACTAAATTTTTAATTAAATAAAATTTTGTCTAAGATGTTTAAAATGCATACAAAACTATATCTATGTAGTGAATATTTAAAAGCCCCTGACTTTTTTTTGGAAAAAAACAGCTATCTTATGTCTCAAGTATCTCTCATTAACTATATGTTTGATTTAAAGAAAGAAATAGGGAGAAAAGAATAATGAAGAGAGAATGTGATGATAGATTTAAAGATTGCTTGTTATAAAAGAAATGCATGTTATTCTCATACTCTCACCATTTATTTGATTAAATAAAAAGTAAGAAAAAATAATAATTACGCAAGTGGATAAGAAAACACCCTTATAGGTGAATACACCTCATGCCAAGCATTTTAATCTACTATGAAATAAATGGAAAAAAATTAGGTTGTTAAAAAAAAATAATCAGTTATCAAGTATGCATAATCAATTGTCATTCTACACCAAGATAATCAATTATCTCTGTGTGTATCAAATGGACCTTCAAACTTACTAATATGTTAGGTGGTCATAATCGATTATGGGATGTTTTGCCCTTGTTCAAATACAATATAATCAATTTTCTATTTATCATAGTTGGCTATCTTTGTATGTGTGGGTAGAAGATTTAGTAAGTGTGCAATGTTAAATAAGAAGACAGCCATGGTTCACTTGTATTTTTGTTTGGTCACTGTTTTTATATTGTTGGCAGCCACTTGCGGAGTTATCCTTCTATGGTGATGATTTTGTTGGATTATTAGCTTTGTGGTGTAGGCACTGGTTTTATTGGATTTCTTCACTGACTCCTATTTTGCAGCTAATAGCAAGCGCTGAGTTTATTTGGGAATTTGTAAAAATTTTCATATTGCTTTGGTTTTTGTAAAGGCTGTGCCAACATATATAGTGCTTTTACTTTTGTGTTTCTAAGGTTGCCATTCCTTTGTATTAGGAGAACTGTTCTAAATATAATTCCTACCGGACAAAATCTAATTAAAAGGAAAGTGATTAATGCTCTGGATGGTGACCGTGTGTGGTGTGATCACACCTTGGAATCTACTGTACATTTATTCTTTGAGTGCTCCTTTGCTCATATAGTCTGGATGGCATGTGTGAAGTGGTGTGGGATCTATATATCTATTAGAAAATTAACCCTCACTTATTCCACGTGTCAACCTCTTAAAGAAAATTTTCCCGCCCATTCTCAAAATATTACGCTATTTATGTGTGTATGGTCGGGTTATATCATTCATTCCTCTTTGCTTCTTATAGGGGTCCATGGTAAATGCTTCTTTGTTATTTAAGAGTAAATGATCGATTATATTTTCTCATTTATCTTTGCTTTTGATATGGTTATCAAAGAAGAATATTACAGTTGATAAATACGGGCTCACAAAAGAAAAGGAAGAAGACAAGTGAGGTTTGTTCCTCTAAACACACACTACCTTACTATGTGCAAATTTATCCACGTATTATAATTGATTTTGTCAAACTTAATGCTTTAAAAGACAATAAAAAGTTGATGATCTTCTTATGCTACTGATTAAGAGTTGCGAGAATGATCCATTATATTTATATTTTCTCATTTATCTTTGCTTCTAATATA
The DNA here is from genome assembly GCA_026901365.1 of Sesbania bispinosa. NCBI lineage: Eukaryota > Viridiplantae > Streptophyta > Magnoliopsida > Fabales > Fabaceae > Sesbania > Sesbania bispinosa. Next base: position 221,768 of record QLOH01000889.1, read on the forward strand.
TATAGGTAACTTGAATTGCAGAGGAGGCTTATCAGAGAAGAATATTACGCTTGATAAATACTGAAGGGCTCACAGAAGAAAAGGAAGAAAGAAAGTGAGGTTTGTTCCTCTAAACACACACACTACATACTATGTGCAAATTTCTCCACGGATTATAATTGTTTTTTAAAACCTTAAAAGACAATAAAAAAATTGATGAACTACTTATGCTACTGATTAACAGTTGCATCTTCAACCAAGATCATATATAAACCAGTCCAAATGTAACAAAAAATTGCAAACCATTGATTTGAAAATAAATTCCCATTTCTCATGAAATCAGAAAAAAATAACACTGATATAGAAAAAAAAAACTGAACAACCAGAAAACAACTACTTCAAACCATTGATTTGTAGATAAATTTCCGCTTCTCATGAAATCATAATAAATCCGAATATAAATATTGACATGAAAATGAATATGGCACAAAAGACAGCATACAATTGATACATGAACATAGAAAAATTACAGAACCAGGAACCAATAAACAGAAATAAATGTGAAAATTACAGAACCAGCAAACATAAATTACAGTATCAATGTTTAGTTGTTAAGATTTCAAATAAGGGCTTTTAGCCTTTTTAGTCACAAAAAGTATTTTAAATAAAAAAATTTAACAATTAATTTATTATCTTATATAATATTATTTAAATATAAAAAAACTGTAAATTGGACTTAAACTGGTGTAATGACATTGTAACTCAATTTAAAAAAAAATGAAAATGAACCAGAGTGGAGCCAAATTCCACCTTACCCTACTATGACATCATCATCATCATCCTCTGTGGCATATATATACAGTGTAGAAAATGCGTTATAAAATTAAATTATTAGTACTAATTATATTCATTAAGACCCACATTGTAGTTAGTTTAAGTAAATGACATAGATCTTCCACATGAAAAGACACTTGAGTGAATGATGCCATGCCAAAATATTTACATTAAAACCCAAATTTACAACTTTCTCTCTCTGTCTTATTTCATTGACATTAAATAAGCACGACTTCAATGAAATTTACGAATGTGTAGAAACAAAGATAAGCAATACCCTGTTTGTTCAACTACCTGTTTATGTGCACTGTTATTTATCTTGTGATCCTTTATTGTGTTTTATATTATTATTAATTTGTATATGCTTTTTTACGTGGAGCTGGTGATGATACCTCAGGCCCACTACTCTGTGGTGTTGCTTTAGACTGACTGTATACAATGATTTCTTAGAGGATATCATCTCAATTTATCTCACAATTTTATTCATTAATATTTTCATTTATTTATTATCTCTTTATCTATTCTATTTATCTGTTTGTTCTCTATCCTAAAACTGTTCTCCCAATACACATGTCACTGATTCTCAATCTCAGTAAAATGATTTTTTTCATGAAGGCCATGTATCTTCCACTGGAGTGTTGTTTATTTTCTTTCTTATCACATATTCATTTTCTTTTTTATTATTCATATATTAAAATGTTTCCTCTCATTATTCGTTCCTATTAATATGTTTAATTACAAGAGTGTTGTTTTTATAAATCACGGGTATCCTCCACGGGGGCAGCTATGCTCTTACCAACCGTTTTCTATCCTCCCCTTCTACCACACTTAAATTTTTTTATTATTATATTAAAACAGTTTATTCTCTATCCTAAAACTGTTCTCCCAATACACATGTCACTGATTCTCAATTTCAGTAAAATGATTTTTTTCATGAAGACCATGTATCTTCCACAGGAGTGTTGTTTTTTTGCTTTCTTATCACATATTCATTTTCTTTTTTATTATTCGTATATTAAAATGTTTCCTCTCATTATTTGTTCCTATTAATATGTTTAATTACAAGAGTGTTGTTTTTATAAATCACGGGTATCCTCCACGGGGGCAGCTATGCTCTTACCAACCGTTTTCTATCCCCCCTTCTACCACACTTAAATTTTATTATTATTATATTAAAACAGTTTATCTCATTATTCATTCATACTTTTTTGTAACCCCTATATGCCACGTGTCATTATTTTATTCATTAATAAAATTGTTTCCCATGTGTCATGTTTTCTCACCTATATTCTTTTAGTTTTTTCATTATCATTTTAATGAGGTGATTTTTTTATGAACCACATGTATATACTCCACGGGACACAGTACTCCTTCTACCGTTTTCTTTTTTTTCTTTTTGCTTCTTATCACATATTCATTTTCTTGTATATCATTTTTATATTAAAATATTTCCTTTCATTATTCGTTCCTATTAATATGTTTAATTACAAGAGTGTTGGTTTTATAAATCACGAATATTCTCCACGGGGGCAGTTGTGTTCTTACCAACCGTTTTCTTTCCTCCCCTTTTACCACACTTTAATTTTCTTTTTTTATTGTTATATTAAAACATTTTATCTCATTATTCATTCATACTTTTTTGTATCATTACATAATTACAGGTGCACACTCTTCCGATCACTTTTTTTAAAACTGATTAACTTTTTCTGCTTTTCTTTTAGTGTACAGCGACCGAAAGGTTGCTATATATACCTTTATATACTACTGATATATTTTGTCACCACGGATAAATTTTCTTGCAAATGTTTTTTTCTCTTTGTACCATAAATACCCTCTCTCAGGTAAGCCAACTATTTAATTATAGGTTTAAATTGAATTTTTATAAAAACACAAGTATCATCTACGAAAAACAATCAAACTCCTATCGTGTATTAATATCTAAATTAGTAAATCATATAAAGATAAAAACATCAAAACACATATGATTATCTTATATATTTTTTATATAATTTATTATTTAAATGTAATATTTACCTTTGTTATTTTATTAAAAATATATTTGATAATATATATAACAACCAACATCACCCGCACCCGTGCGAATGCACAGGTAACTTCCTAGTTAGGTCTGTGTTGACACAAGGTGTTGTCTGGACAATATTTCACAATTTGTAGGCTTATCGGTTTGCTCTTCTGAAAACAGGCTCCGTTGGTCTCTGGTATGGTTGGTGGTTGTGTGGTCTATTTGGTTAGCTCGTAACGATGCTATCTTCTCTAACAAATTTGTTGACCCAACAGATGTGGTGGAGCTTTATAAACTCAGATCATGGAGATTTCTGAGAGCTAAAGACTCACTTTTCATGTTTCCTTACTTCTTGTGGTGTTCTAATGTAGCGAGGGTCGGCTCAGGGGTAGGTCAGTAAAGCAAACCGCTTTAGGCCTCCCCTACTACAAGGCCTCAAATTTTTTAGATCTATTTTATATATTAAAATTAAGGGTGAAATTTGTTTGTTAGTTTATATAAAATTAAATAAATTTATTTTTATTCTCATAACTTAAAATTGGTGTGTTAAGTCTCTCTTTTAAATTATCCCAAATTAATTTTTATCAGATGTGTTTTTAGTTTTATAGTATTTCTTATCAGATATATTTTTATTCCATAGCGAGAGGGGGTGATAAGATTAATTTGAGGTGATTTAAGAAGAGAAACTTAATACATGGTTTTAAAGTATGAGAATCAAACCAAATATGTTTAAATTTATAAAGATTTAAACATATTTTACCCAGAATTTAATAAAATATTTATATAAATATAAAAATATTACTAATTAGTAATTAATAGATAATAATTAAAAATGGTTTTTTCTTAGTACAAATTAAATTTAATAGAAAGTTCTATTCTTAAAAAGAAACTCATATTTTAAAAAAGATATAGATGTTATTTTTTATTTTTAACTCTTAAAATTAAGCCCCAATTTATATTTTGCTCTAGGCCTATATATATGTTGGGCCAGCCCTGAATGTAGCCTCCTGCTTGAATTTCAAATCTGGGTGATTCTTTGGGTGATGTTTTTTATCACTTCTGCTGCCAAGCTGTTATTGTTCTTGCGTTATGTTTCCATCCTTCATGGTATGTTTTTGGGTGCATTGTTTTGCTGCTTTAGTCTCCTTTTGAGAGTTGCAGTTGTGCCAATCATTGAGTCAATTATCAATCTTTTATCATGTAGTGGGGATTATTTCACTTGATTTGGAATTTTGGTTTTTTGTACGTATAATGGGATTGGTGAGCGGGTTATAGTTGTAATGTTTGGTTCCTGTTTGTATACGGGTTAGAACACCCCTAGTGCTCTTTTCAATGATATTTTTGCTTATAAAAAAATAAAAAGAAATAAGTGAACAACAATCAACAGAACTAACCCAAAACCTGAATTTGATGTGAATTGATGCAACGGACAAACACAGACCAAGTGAAAGGCAATATGATGTCTCCCTGGTTATCCACCTCGAGTTTGCAGGTAAATATCGTAAATTTTGTTAATTGAATGAATTCTTGATGAGATTCGGAGGTGGGTATTGTTGTTGTTGGTAAGAACAAGCAATTGAAAGCTTAAAAAGAATAAAAGAATCAAAGAGCACGAAAAAGAGAGAAGAAAATATGCAAGAGAAAAAAACGTTTCTCTTATTTAGACAATCAGCTTCAGACAAGCAACTTCAGACAAGCTGCGTCAGACAAGGTTACACCCTGTTAACTTCAGACAGGTTCTTCCCGCAATCGTTCTCGCTCACTAATACATCATCTACACATGCTACCTTTTTCCTATACAGCAAGATACTATATATAGCCAGTTTAGAGAGCAACGACTAACTACCTAACTGAAATAACAACCTAACAGAATAACAAACTCATTCCTAAGTCATAACTGTCATAACTAACAATCTCCACCTTGACTTTGGAATGACATCATTCAGACGAAGCCCACCAAGTTTAAGCATTTCTCAAACTTGCATCTTGGTAGTGTTTTGGTCAACATATCAGCAGGATTATCTTCAGAAGCAATCTCCACAATCCTTACTGCCCCTGTTTCAACCATTTCTCTGATAAAGTGAAACTTCACATCAATGTGCTTGGTTCCTTTCATGGTACATCTGATGATTAGCCAAGTGAATAGCACTCTGACTATCACAATGAATCTGAACACACTCCTGTTCGATTCCTAACTCATTCAGCATGCCTTTCAACCATAGACCTTCCTTCACTCCTTCAGACAACGCAATATACTCAGCCCCTGTTGTAGACAGTGCTACCAGTGATTGAAGGTTTGCCTTCCAACTCACTGCAGTTTCCAAATAGAGTAAACACATAGCCCTGATCAGTGACTTTCGTGTATCCATACACCCTGGCATAGTCAGCATCAACGAACCCTTCAATTGCAGCTCCACCTTCAGAGAGGTACCGTTTCTTCTGATATAGCAATCCTGAACCAGAGTTCCATTCAGGTAATCTGAGGATCCACTTCATAGACTCCCAATGTGCTTGTCCAGGATCTCCCATGAACCTGCTGACAACACTCACAGCATGAGCCAAGTCTGGTCTGGTACAAACCATCCCATACATGATGCTTCCAACTCCACTAGAATAAGAAACATCATTTCATCTTCCTCCTTTCATCTCTGAATCAGGAGCTTGACTCCTTGAGAGCTTCATGTGGGTGCCCAAGGGTGTGCCCACAGGTTTAGATTGGTGCATCCTAACCTCTTCACAACCTTCTTCAGCTAGGTCTGCTGAGTTAGACGCCAGTACACCCTTTAACTCATCTCTTACTATATCAACGCCACGTATGCGTTTGGCCACTCCAAGATCCTTCATCTCAAATTCTGAATTAACCTTGTCTTGAGCTGATTGATCATATGCTTGTTACGGCTAGCCACCAGGATATTATCTACATACAAGAGTAGGTACAAATGTCTTGTTCTTCTCTTAAAATGTAGACACAACTGTCATACACTACACCTGCTAAAGTCCATTCTCATCAGAAAATCATCAAACTTCTTATACCACTGCCTTGGGCTCTGTTTCAGACCATACAATGATTTTTTGAAGTAGACACACTCTCTGATCTTCAGCAAACCCCTCCGGTTGTTCCATATAAATGGTTTCATCCAGATCTCCGTGCAGAAATGCTGTCTTGACATCCAATTGTTCCAGGTGTAAATCAAACTGGTTTACAATTGAAATCAAATCCTGATAGAACAGTGCTTCACAACTGGTGAGAATATCTCATTATAATCCACACCCTCAACCTGTGTAAACCCCTTAGCCACAAGCCTTGCCTTGAACCTCGCTTTCTCAACATCAGGAATCTCGTCTTTCTTCTTAAAGACCCACTTGCATCTGATTACCTTCTGTGCCTCAGGTAAGTCCACAAGTCTCCATGTGTTGTTCTTCTTCAGCGAATCAAGTTCCTCCTCCATGGCACGTTTCCATTGCTGCCTCTCTGAACTCTCCTGTGCCTCCCTGAAGTTTCTTGGTTCATCTGAACCCTGTATATCTTCAGCCATACTAAGAGCATAACAGATAAGGTCAGCGTGTCCAAACCTTTTGGTAGGTTTTGGAACCCTCCTTTCTCTATCACGAGCTAGCTGATAGTCTTCACAGTGCGTTCTGTCCTTCTGAAATCTTCAGACCTTCGAAGTCTTCAGACCGTCTGAGGTCTTCAGACCGTCTGAAGTCTGAACCTTCTGAAGTATCGTCTGACATAGCACCTTCTGAAGTCTTCAGACGATCCTCCCTGAGTTTGCTCGTAGATGCCATCCATCTCAATGTGGGCTTTCTCCCTCCCATTTTCAGAGTCTCCACCAAGCATTCACATTCTTGTCTCATCAAAAGTTACATCTCTGCTGATAATAGCTTTGAAGGTTAGGTTCTAACCTCCATAGCCTATATCCCTTGACTCCTTCAGCATATCCAAGGAAGATACACTTCTCAGCCCGTGCCTCCAGCTTATCCTGCTTGACATGTGCATATGCCAAAGCCCCAAAACACCCTCAGATTAGAGTAATCAGTTGGTTTTCCACTCCAAACTTCCATAGGTGTCTTGTACCCCAAAGCAGACGAAGGGCACCTGTTAATCAGATACACAACAGTGTTTACAGCTTCTCCCCAGAAGATCTTAGGCATTCCTGCTCCCAAAGCATGCATCTGACTCTCTCCAGAATGGTCCTGTTCATACTTTCAGCAAGTCCATTTTGTCGAGGAGTCCCTGCCACAGTTTTATGCCTTTTGATTCCCTGGTTCCTGCAAAAACTGTTAAACTCATCTGAAACAAATTCCAGCCCATTGTCTGTTCTCAGTACCTTCAGCTTGGTCCCCTGCTGATTAGCTATTTGAGTATGCCATTCTCTGAACTTCTGAAATGTCTCAGTCTTGTTCCTCAGAATGTAAGTCCATACCCTCCTTGAGAAGTCATCAATAATGCTCAGAAAATAAGACCCCCCCACCATGCGTCCGAGTCCTTGATGGACCCCACGGATCTGCATGTTGCATATTCAAAAGGTCTGCTGGAAGTGTGTTTACCTGTCCCAAACTGCACTCTATGAGACTTACCCAAAAACACACTGGTCACAGAAATCCAGCTTCTGAAGCTTATCACCCATCAGCAGTTGTTGCCTTCTCCAACTCCACCAAGCCTTTCTCACTAACATGGTCCAACGTAGGTGTCATAGCTTAGTCTTGTCTACCATAGACTGACTAGCAACTGATGCATGTGCAATGACAGTTGATCCTTCCAGAATGTACAACTCATTACTTCTTCTCCCCTTAGCAACTATGGATGCTCCATTGGACACCTTCATCATTCATCACCCTCCACCTTAGTGGAATACCCCATAACATCAAACATGCTAATGGACATAAGGTTCCTTTTGAGCTCTGGAACATACCTCACATCGTGCAGCAACATCTCTCTGTTATCAAACATCCTCAGTCTGATTACCCCAATGCCCTGCACCTTGCAAGCTTTGTTGTTCCCAAGAAGTACCAGGACCCATACTCCTTCAGTTCTAAGGTCTCAAAGTAATCTTTCACAGGGCACATGTGATAGGTACACCCTGAATCCATGACCCAACTCTTCAGAGAGTCTTCAGACGAAGCTACCAAAACACCTGCAGATTCATATCCTTCAGAAGCCTCTGCAACATCTGCAGTTTCCTGTCTCCTATGCTCCTGGGCATCTTTCTCAGGACAATGCTTCTTGATATGACCCAACTTCTGACACTTGAAACATTTGATCTGCTTCTTGCCTTCAGGCTTTGCCTTCTTCCCCTTGTTCTCTGACTTCTTTCCCTTGCCCTTCACTGTAACTAGACCAGAGGAAACCTCCTCTACACCTTTCGAATCTTGAAGTTTCTGCAACTCTTTGGTTCGAACTGAGGTCACAACCTCCTCTAGAGTGATCATCTGATCTTTCCCATACAGTAAAGCATCTCTGAAATGTTCAAAGGTCTTAGGTAAAGAATTAAGAAGAATAACGGCCTTGTCCTCATCTTCAAGTTTCACACCAATGTTTTCAAGATCATCAACAATCTTGCTGAAAACTGCCAACTGCTCTTCAATCGTTCTTGACTTCCGCCATCTTGAACGAGTAAAGTTGTTGCTTTAGACAGAGTCTATGAGCCAAAGACTTTGTCATGTATAAAGATTCCAGCTTTGTCCACATCGCTGCAGCTGTTTTCTCCTTCGCCACCTCTCCTGAGTGCCTTATCACCAAGACACAGAACGATTGCACTCCTTGCCTTGTCTACCATATTCTTTTTCTCTGTCGGCGTTAAAGATGATGACATGTTCATCTCCCCCTTCAACGCTTCCTCGCAACCTTGCTGTATTAGGATAGCCTCCATCTTGATTTTCCACAGCCCAAAGTCATTTGCTCCAGAGAACTTCTCAATATCAAACTTTGTTGCCATTTTTGATTATCTTTCCTTTCTACTTTCTCCCCACAGACGGCGCCGCTTGTTGGGTAAGAACAAGCAATTGAAAGCTTAAAAGAATAAAAGAATCAAAGAACACGAAAAAGAGAGAAGGAAATATGCAAGAGAAAAAATGTTTCTCTTATTTCAGACAATCAGCTTCAGACAAGCAACTTCAGACAAGCTGCTTCAGACAAGGTTACACCCTGTTAACTTCAGACAGGTTCTTCCCGCAATCGTTCTCGCTCACTAATACATCATCTACACATGCTACCTTTTTCCTATACAGCAAGATACTATATATAGGCAGTTTAGAGAGCAACGACTAACTAACCTAACTGAAATAACAACCTAACAGAATAACAAACTCATTCCTAAGTCATAACTCTCATAACTAACAGTTGTTGTAAGTAAGACTATGATTTTCGTTTTTGTATAATCCAAAATATTGCTCTGAGTAAGGTTGAATCATTATCTACTGGGTAAGGTTTTAGCCTCCCATTCGATCATGTGCTAACCATTGTCTCGTATTGCTCTGAGTCTTTATTCTGTAAAAAGTTCTGTTTTTGGTTCATATTCAACCGCCAATCCTGGAGCTCAACATAAAGATGAATGCAACAACATTAAGAATTTCAATGATGGTTTAGGGAAAGTGGGTCTGGGTTTCAAGGGGAATTGCATTTTGCTGCAAATGTCAGTGATGATGATGTAGAAGAAGAAACTGTGAAGAAGAGGGAGCTGGTGGTGATGAGAGTCTTGAATTTATCAGTTCCTTTCATGGCAATAAAAAGCAGAGAAAAAATATTACGAGCATATTGATGAGAGAAAATTTAGACAACTTTTGGTCGAGTCCCTCTCCTCTCCAGTGGAACCATCTAGTAGGAGGGAGAAAGAGAGAGGGTGTGTGGTGACACCCTCTCTCTTTCTCTCTCCTACTAGATGGTTCCAGTACTGGAGAGGAACTGGGTTCCTTTTGGTCAAGGAGGTTTATAGGTTAATTACACTCAACTCTGCTTGGAACCCTAAATTTGAAGGACATTTGAGACACTTATTAAGAAGCCTCAAGCCCCCACTTGTTAATTTGTGCTATTTTGCGCCCTCAAGTTGATGAATAGATTGCTTTGAGATTTTTCTACTGAGATAATCACTAATGGCGCTACAGATACGACACTATTGTCTACTATACAATCAAATGAGCAATCAGAACGGAACGGGAAGCACAAAAGGTAAATTGTCACACCTTTATTTACAAAAATGGGATATTGTAAAGTTAAATTGGTTTGAAAATTTATGCACATCATGGTTATGAAAATCGGACCGGACCGGCCTGTCGGACCGGAAAACCGGCCATGTGTCGGCCCAAAAAAACCATAGAACCGGGCAAGCAAAAAACCGGTCAACCCGGTCAAAACCGGTAAAACCGATAAAAACCTGTGGTTCACCGGTTCAGCAAAAAAACACAAAAACGACAAAAACGACGTCGTTTCATGATTTTTGAAAAAAAAAATTAAAAAGAAAAAGCAATGCATCAGGGGCGTGTAAGCCGAACCAGAGGAGAAAAAGAACCTTTGTATAGTTGCCATAGCTACCTTGCCACCGTACCATTACTGGTCGAGCTGCTCTTCCTGTGTAAGCCACGGCTCCGTTCAATAGATCTGCAGTAGGTGCGCACCACCGTTCCATACACCAGCAGAAGCTGTTTTGCCGCAACACCAGCCATGACAGCACCACCGTTCCATACAGACCTTCATGGTAGATCGTTTCTTGCTTTACGTTGTAGACCAATGGCAATGACTTTTTTGTTTTTTAGTAACTAGACTTTGAAAAACAAGATATATAGGAAAAGAGAAGCTTCCAACAAGATATACATACCGTATGGCAAATTGGAAATTATGGACAATTGTGAATGGTGAATTATTTTAATTTTTTTTATTATTATGTTATGTGATTCTGATATTTTTTGTTGTATATTATTTAATATAATATATAATTTTTTTAAAAATATTATTTAATTAATATCGGTTCAACCACGGTTTAACCATTGAACATTGAACCAGTGCCCTGACCGGTCCAGTTTTTAAAACCATGATGTACATAATAAAGAAATTTATTTACTATCATTTACAGAAAGAAAATGTTGAATCAAATTATTTATAAATAGTTGAGATTTAAATTCAATTAATTTTTTAAATTAAAAGATATAAAAATAGGATTTGATTAGTTTATTACGCCACGTGAATAAAATTGAAAAGGGATTTACGGATTTGAATTTGGTGAGTTTATGGCCAAAAAATGACTGTGATTTTAGGTGGAGTTGTTTCTTTAATTTTTTAATTTTAAATTCAATGATTAAGATTCTACTTCCACAAATTTAGTATTGAAATCTTATCTAACCTACACTAAAAAAAATTGAGATAAATAAGAGGGAGAAAAAAAATACGGTGACAAGACTCATCTTTAATTCAAATTTTAAAATCTATAATATAGTAAGGGAGTTCGATCTTAATTAGGTAAGGGTTATCTTAATTGGGGAAGACTCATATTTAATCTTAATTAGATAAGAGTTAAGATCACCATTAATTGTCAATCAACAACCAATTTAATCACTTTAAAAATACTAGCAGAAGAGAAGACATTCAACGCAACAATACGGGGTTCGAATTAGGAAAGCAAATTAAAGGAGAGACTTTTGCATTTTGCATTACAGGTACGTACATCTCCATGGCTTTGCAACTTTATTTTAATCATCATTACTTTAAAGTATGAGTTTTGTGAGGTGTAATCCTTGATTAATTATCATGAAGTTGGATTTGCTTTTATTTTTTCCCCATTTTCATGCATTTTGTGATATGTTTAGTAAGTTTTTGGATAACTCTTAAACTATATTGTGGTGCAATTAGCATCCAATCCTAAAATAAACAACCCTCTCTCTACCCTGTGAATTTAGCATATGTTTGATGAGCTAATTTTCTTTGAAGAGAATGAAATATTTAATTGGAAGTTTTTTCCCTTTTATGTTTGAGAATTTAATTTTCTCAAATGCATTTTATAAATTTTTATCTTAATGTTCTCCCCTCAATTTTAAACTCACATACACGACCTAAAAAAAACTTGAGTATTGTTATGAGCCGCCGCACACTGAACCAGTTTTGCCTTCACTGCGTTGGTGATTGGTGTCACCGGATATATCATATAGATAGTATAGGGAATATATTTCTGTTTTTTTTGTACAATAACAATATGTTGGATTAGGTTTCAACTTTTGTAATATGGTACAAACTATTATAGTAAAATAAAAGCCACTCACCCCTAACGGCTTATTTTCCCTTCGATCAGGTGTTATAATAAAATATAAAAAAATCAAAATAAAAAATCCAAAAGATATTTCTTTTGTTTGATATTTTTTTAGAATTAAGTGATAAGAATTTAAGGGTCCGTTCGGGGTGGTGGCAAGTTTTCAGTTTTTGATTTTTAAAAATTTTCAATCAAGTTTTTACAACTCAAAATCAAAAACTGAAAACTTGTTTTTGTGGTTTTCAAAACAAGCATTTTGAAAACCACAAAAGGTGGTTTTCAGTTTTTGGTTTTGAGTTGTAAAAACTTGATTGAAAATTTTTAAAAACAAAAGACTGAAAACTCGTAACTACCCCGAACGGCCCCTAAGGATAGAATTAGGTAATTTTTTTAAAAAAATCTTTATTTCAGTTGGAATATTTATAATAAGATTAAGTGATAAATTTATTTAAAAAATAATCTTGAAAAGAAATTACAAGATATCTTTTACTTTGATATTTTAAAGATTAAATGATAAAAAATAAGAGGTAAAACTTTAAGATTATATCATATGAGGCTTGTGGGAGGATTTGTCTCAAGTGTATATATATTCCTTATTTCATAAATATTCTAATAAATTGAAAAATTTGAAAATTCGAACGATATGACAAGGTCAAAATTTAACCTATCAATAAAGATACAATAATTTTTCTTTTTAAAAAAAAAGATATAATGTGTTTTTTTGAATTATCATTGGCAATCAGTTATTAATTCATATCGGTAGGCTTTGTATATATTGTTGTACACTCAGCGAATGTTTTGTTTGTTACTGATGTCTGTTTTTCTTTTTTAAACTTTGCTTTGCATTATCTCTTGTGAAAGTGTTTGAAATGTGTTATACCTTCATCGTTTTATCACTTTATGTTTATTTTCTTTTCAGTAGAATGATTGGTTTAGATTCTAGTTCGACATTTCTTATTGATATATAAATATTTAAATTTTAATATGGTCTCACTTAAAAAAAAAATTTGTTCTACCCTTTTAATCCATTAAATTTACTTTGAGTTGCCTTTGTAATTTAGAATCGTTTAATTTTTTCTTTTTCTGATATTCACACTGTTGTAATTACCTCTTCAGAATTAATCAAAAGATACGATAATTGGAGATTATCATTGTCAATCAGCTCAGCTTCTTGAATACTGAGGTACCGGTGTGTTATTATCATTTACCCCTTCTTGATTTAATATCAATTATCATTATATATTATTATTATCCCGTATTATTGTTGATGGTTTTTACTTGCTCACTTCACTGAATCCTATATCGAGCGTTGAGTATTTTTTTTTGGTAATGGGGGTAAAGGAAAACAAAAGAAAAATTAAAGACAAACGAAACTAATTAAAGAACTACACGCGAGCCTAAAGCATCTTCAAGCAAAAACTGGAGAGTCGTCATTCATCAAGCAAGCAGCACCCAAAAGAATTCTCGGTTCCTTTCTTTATTGAGTATGCTATTCTAGTAGTACTATGATGAAAGAGTGATATTTTATTGGAGTTAAAAAAAACCAAAAGATTGTTAAGTTAAGTCCCATGTGCCTGTTCGTGAGATCTTATTCTGTTTTTTTTTATGATAATAAAAGGAAAATAAATAATAAAATAATAAAAAAATTCTTTTCCTTTCTTAAATTATGTTTTTGGGCTATGATCAAATGTGAGCCGAACTAGATTTCTCTTAGTGCTGTTTTAAGGCCATTACTTTTCTCACTCGGCTTTTTTGTTATTCCCACCTCCATTATTTTTTTGAAAAATTACAAAAGCCCAAAATTGTCATTCAGTTTATTGGTTTATGGACAGTCTTGTTCATAACAAATCCCGGACAATCCTTAAACCATTTTTTATAAAGAAAATATTTTTTCCGAACAATCTTGTCCATAAGTCATTTTAAAATAAAAAAGACTTACAGACACAGTTATTAGAGATTGGCTCCCAGATAGCATTGTTCGGAAATTTTTTTTCACTTAATATACCTTGTCATAAACCATTTGGAGCAAGGAGGGGGAACAAAACAATGGGGGAGGGGGAGGGGGAGGGGGAGATGGGGTATTTTGGATGTATTACGAGTGTTATGAGATTTAGTCTCTATCATTCCCTATACATAACTAACTCTCCATCCTAACTTAGGTTTTCAAAAACAATATATTTTTATTTTCTAATTTTTCTCTTAAAAAAATTAGTGGTGACTCACTGTCTTTACTTTTATTTCTTTAATTTTGAAACGAGTTGCTACAACTTGTTTACACAATCTAAAAAACACTTTTTTTAAGTTTAAACAAATGGGCGCAATATATTAATTGTGCTATACATGTACATACCAGGCTTAATACCCTTAAATTCTACTACTCCGGTCTCAAATATAAGCAAATCAAAATCCAATTTTATTGGTCTTAAATATAAGCAAAACCTAACCACTTCCACCTTATTAAATGTCAGTATCCCCATAATACCCTTATTTAATCTACCTTTCACTTTCAATGATCCACTTTGCAATATATATTAGGAGGGATAGTTTAGTAAAAGCAATTCACTTTTAATGTGAGTTGGAGAAAATTTAATGAGCTCAACTAATATTCTTAATTAACGTGAATTAGCTAACTTTTGCTTATATTCAAGAGCAGAGTAGTAACTTAATATTTTTTTAGTTTAATATATATATATACACTGTCAATATAAAAAAGTTTTACACAGACATTTAATGAAGCATATATTGCCACATTATTTATTGAATTTAATAACATATCAGATGTAATATTCATAATAAGAATTCAATAAAAGAGTTGACTTTAATAAAAGAGTTAACATATCAAATTTAATTTATATATAATAAGAATTTTCAATTTAAAATGATAGGATTTAATATTAATAAAAATTATTGAAAGAGTTGACTTTAATAAAAGTTATTCTTTAAATAAGATCATCCTCACCCATACATGAAATATAACATAATATAATATATAATGTATTATATATAATGATAATAATATTGATATAATATTATATATAATCAAATATGATAACCAAAAACATAAAATATTATTATATCATATATTATATAATATATGATAATAATATAATATAACCGAATGATGACTCCAATTTATTAATGGTATGCCATGCATTTTTCCCTTTTGACCAGTTTCGTGTCATGATAAAGCATTGCATTTACAGATCCTCCAAAACTTATGCTTCTAAAATCTCCATATATATCTTTTTTTCATATTTTCTGTTTTGTGTAGCAAGTTCTGTGTGTCTTTCTCACTCTTGAGGCAACCATGGCACACAACACTAGTGAGGTGCCGCCTCCACAACCTCAAGATCATGAAAAAGTTACCAACAACCAGAAAGTTCCATTCTACAAGCTTTTCACTTTTGCTGATCGCCTTGACGTGACGTTGATGATCATTGGCACCATTTGTGCCATGGCAAATGGCTTATCGCAACCTCTCATGACCCTCATTCTTGGGAAGCTCATCAACGCCTTTGGCTCCAACGTTCCATCCCAAGTTGTTCATCAAGTTTCTAAGGTACATACTCTCTCTGTTTTTCTTTTTTCATTTAAAAATTAATCATTCATTTATTTTACTTAAAGTTTAATTTTGATGCATTGAAGGGTCTGTGTTGTTTCCTTTTTAATATCCACATCCCCTTCTCCAATTGTATGCTATGTCCATTTGGTATTTTACTATTCCTTTAATTAATACAAATTGTGTTTGTAAAATTTAACTTATATGTTGGTGTCCAGGTTGCACTATTATTTGTTTATTTGGGAGTTGGGTCAGGAATAGCATCATTTCTACGTAAGATGACACTTTTACCCTTTATTTTATGCTTGCTTAATTTATTTATTATATATTGTGTCTCAACCTTTCAAGATATATAATTCTGATAGGGTCATTGTGTTTGATACTGCAGAGGTATCATGTTGGATGGTGACAGGAGAAAGACAAGCCACACGAATCCGTGGCTTGTACTTGAAAACTATATTAAAACAAGACATTGCTTTCTTTGACACTGAAACAACAACTGGAGAGGTAATTGGGAGAATGTCTGGTGACACTATTCTCATTCAAGATGCCATGGGAGAAAAGGTATGTATGTATGTATGTATATATGCTCAGTAATTAATTTCTCATTCATGATCTTGCAACTATACTAATTAATAAATGAAACTTATGATGATAGGTTGGGAAGTTTATTCAACTTGCTTCAACCTTTTTTGGTGGCTTTGTGATTGCCTTTGTAAAAGGATGGCAACTCGCTCTAGTTTTGCTTTCATGTATACCATTGGTTATCATTGCTGGTGGATTCATGTCTGTGTTGATGTCTAGAATGTCAAGTCGTGGGCAAGCTGCTTATGCAGAAGCAGGAAATGTTGTTGAACAAATAGTGGGAGCCATTAGAACAGTAAGACACAAACATTGAATGAGGAGTCATTTGCATTACTACATTTACTTAATCAATGTCACTGACTTTTAATCTTTTATGGAATTTAATCAGGTTGCATCTTTTACTGGCGAGAAAAAAGCAATAGAAAAGTATAATATAAAGTTAAAAGTTGCTTACACTACAATGGTTCAACAAGGGATGGTCTCAGGGCTAGGAATGGGAGTGCTTATGTTGATTATCTTTTGCACCTATGGACTTGCCATGTGGTATGGTTCCAAACTGGTCATTGAAAAAGGATACATTGGTGGAACTGTCATAACTGTAATTGTAGCTCTTATGACTGGAGGAATGTAAGTGACATTGTTATCTGATTGAGTAATTGGCATTGACATGCATGATATTGTTTAGGCATAAGAACTTGATTAACTTTTCTTTCATTCCTAGGTCACTGGGTCAGGCATCCCCATGTGTAAATGCATTTGCTACAGGTCAAGCAGCAGCATATAAGATGTTTGAGACAATTAAAAGAAAGCCTAAAATTGATGCTTATGACACCAGTGGTGTTATCTTGGAAGACATAAAGGGAGATATTGAGCTTAAAGATGTTCACTTCACATACCCTGCAAGACCAGATGTGCAGATATTCACTGGATTCTCATTATTTGTTCCAAATGGCACAACTACTGCTTTAGTGGGTCAAAGTGGAAGTGGGAAGTCTACAGTAATCAGTTTATTAGAAAGATTCTATGATCCTGATGCTGGAGAAGTACTTATAGATGGAGTGAATTTGAAGAGTTTGCAAGTTAGATGGATAAGAGAACAGATTGGGTTGGTTAGTCAAGAACCTATCCTATTTACAACTAGTATCAAAGAGAACATAGCTTATGGGAAAGAAGGTGCAACTGATGAGGAGATAGCAACAGCAATAACACTTGCCAATGCCAAAAAGTTCATTGACAAGCTGCCTCAGGTGTGTAAATATTCCATACTTTTCTCTTACATAAATGATTCATGTTTTAGGTTTTCTTTAATTAGCTTGATTGGAGAAAAGTAAAAGTGTATTGTTCTATTTGCAGGGCCTTAACACAATGGCAGGGCAGAATGGGACTCAACTTTCTGGTGGGCAAAAGCAAAGAATTGCAATTGCAAGGGCAATATTGAAGAACCCAAAAATCCTCCTTCTTGATGAAGCAACCAGTGCTTTGGATGCTGAGTCAGAACGTATTGTTCAAGAAGCATTGGAAAGAGTTATGTCAAAAAGGACTACTGTAGTTGTTGCACATTGTTTGACAACCATTAGAAATGCTAATACCATAGCAGTGGTTCATCAGGGGAAGATAGTGGAAAAAGGTTATAATTTTTTATACATGTCTTATATGATGTTAAGTCAAATTTTGTAACATGTTGGAATAATGTATTCACTTTTGCATGCTTCCTTTATTTGTAGGAACTCATGATGAGTTAATCAAGGATGTTGATGGTGCTTATTCTCAACTTATTCGTCTACAAGAAGGAGAAAAAGAAGGTGAAGGTAGCCAGAAGAATGAAGCACACAAGTCTAGTAACAGCTTAATTTTAGATAGTCATATGATTAGATCAATAAGCAGAGGTTCATCAGGGAGTCGACACTCTCAATCCCTTAGCTTTGCTCTACCTTATCAAAGTGGTGGACAAACAGAAGAAGTGGGTGTTGAACAAAGTCATGTTGATAATAAGAATCCCAAAAGGGTTTCTATAAGACGTTTGGCATACCTAAATAAGCCTGAGGCTCTTGTCTTACTACTTGGATCCATTGCTGCAGCAATAAATGGTGTTGTGTTCCCTATATTTGGCCTCTTGTTTTCATCAGCCATTACTATGTTCTTTAAACCTCCAGAACAACAGCAGAAAGATGCTAGGTTCTGGACACTTCTTTATGTGGGCTTAGGTTTAGTTACTCTAGTGGTTTTCCCACTCCAAAATTACTTCTTTGGTATTGCTGGTGGAAAACTAATAGAGAGAATTCGTTCCTTAACATTTGAGAAGGTTGTGCATCAAGAAATCAGTTGGTTTGATGACCCTGCAAATTCTAGGTATGTTTTATTTTACTTCTAATAAGGAAAGGCAAAATAAAGAAACATTGATTATTTATCATGTGTTAATACTGTTTGCTCATAAAACTGAGATATATGAATTACCTATTCCAGTGGTGCAGTTGGTGCAAGGTTATCTACTGATGCTTCAACAGTGAAAAGTCTTGTTGGTGACACCTTGTCCCTCATGGTGCAAAACATATCAACAATCACAACAGGTCTAGTTATAGCATTCACTGCTAATTGGATTCTCGCTTTAATAATTCTGGCTGTGTCACCCATGGTCATAATGCAAGGATGCATTCAAATGAGGTTTCTTAAAGGATTCAGTGCTGATGCCAAGGTTAGCCTTACTTTAGTTTTCTCCATTATATCAATGGAATTATACATTATGGAAATCATGAGAATCTTTTTGTCTTCTATATATATAGGTTAAGTATGAAGAGGCAAGTCAAGTGGCAACTGATGCTGTTGGTAGCATTAGAACTGTTGCATCATTTTGTGCAGAATCAAAGGTGATGGATATGTACAGGAAGAAATGTTCAAGGCCAGAAAAACAAGGCGTTCGGTTGGGGCTTGTTAGTGGTGCAGGACTTGGTTTCTCTTTTATGGCTCTATATTGCACAAATGCTTTTTGTTTCTACATAGGATCTGTTCTTGTGCGACATGGCCTTGCAACTTTTTCAGAGGTTTTCAGGGTACAATCACTCATTCACCTATCATTATTTGATGTTTATTTGATTTAGTTCTTACAATATATGTTGTGCAGGTGTTCTTTTGCATAACAATTACAGCAATTGGTGTTTCCCAGACAAATGCCTTAGCACCGGACACTAACAAGGCCAGAGATTCCGCAACTTCAATATTTGAAATTCTTGACAGCAAACCTATCATTGACTCAAGCAGCAATGAAGGTAGAACACTAGAAACAGTTACTGGCAATATTGAACTTCATCATGTCAACTTTAATTACCCAACAAGGCCTCATATTCAAATTCTCAGAGATTTGAGCTTAAAAATCCCATCTGGAAAGGTAATCTTTTGAATGTACAAATCAATTATTAAGAACATGTAATGTGGAGTGTATTTACATTGTTGTAACATATTATTGTCTTTGTAGACTGTTGCCTTGGTTGGAGAAAGTGGTTGTGGAAAATCAACAATCATCAGTCTTTTGGAGAGGTTTTATAATCCTAGCTCTGGGCATATACTACTAGATGGTGTGGATATTAGAGAGTTCAGATTAAGTTGGTTGAGGCAACAAATGGGTTTGGTTGGTCAAGAGCCTATTCTTTTCAATGAAAGCATTCGTGCAAACATAGCTTATGGCAAAGAGGGAGGTGCTACAGAGGATGAGATAATTGCAGCAGCTCAAGCAGCCAATGCACACAGGTTCATAAGTTCTCTTCCAAATGGTTATGACACCTCTGTTGGAGAAAGAGGTACACAACTATCAGGAGGGCAAAAGCAACGTATTGCCATTGCAAGAGCCATGCTAAAAGACCCTAAAGTCCTTTTACTTGATGAGGCAACTAGTGCACTTGATGCTGAGTCAGAGCGTGTAGTTCAAGAGGCTTTAGACAGAGTCAGTGTGGATAGAACTACTGTTGTGGTAGCTCACCGTCTTACAACAATCAGAGGGGCTGATATTATAGCAGTAATTAAAAATGGGGTAGTTGCTGAAAAGGGGAAGCATGATGTCTTGATCAAGATTACTGATGGGGCTTATGCTTCATTGGTTGCTTTATATTCTGGTGCAGCATAAGGTAAGATTTCATCTAGACAGTAAGAGAATGCAGCTTTATAATTTGAAAAGTTGGATAAGAATGCATTCTGCAAATTGTCTTACTTTGTTAATCTTCTCTTGAAATTTTGATGGTGAATTAATGCCAATTTAAAATGATTGAAGTATTACTTTTCATTTTGTATTGGTTTAAAAGATTTTTAATATTAATATGAGCATGATGGAATTGCTACAGAACAGTACTCAGGCATTAGACACGGGCATGGAAGCAATTGTGAAAGGCAGGATCAATAAGGCCATCCATGATGCAGCTTAACATATTGGTGATTCTGACAATTTGCCATAGCAGTGATTCTAGATTGGCTTTTAATTCTACGTTTTGTTTTTCTTCCATGACCTGTGCTATAGGTGTAGATTGATTTTGTTTTTCACTTTAGTCAGTCATCTTGCTACAGCAGGTCCAGATTTGTTACTTTTATTGAAAAGCAATCAGCCAATGAATAGGACAGTCTTTTATTAATTGTTGGTACAACAACAACAAAGATTACTACATTAATGCAAGTTATAGACACAACAACAAAGACTACTTTTGCAACCAGCTTAACAAAATTGAAGCAGAGGCTATGGTTTAAAACTGACTTTTACAAATGAGAAGAAAAAATAGTCTTACAATATGTTAAAACAGGGAGGATACAGAATTCGAACACATTGCTAAGGTTTAAAATATCAAAAGGAAATAACCAACCTCTTTGGCTAAGAATAAGATTTTGCAACCAATTTCAACTGTTTCATTCCATCCACAATGATGAATAAACCCAAATTGAATAAATCGTTTTACCTGCAGCAAGAACAGTGACCATTGAAACTAACGACTTTTGTTAAATCCAGCAATAATCATGTGTTTGGTAACTCTCCTTTACATAATTAACAAGCCTTTGAGCTGGGAGTTTACACAATTATATGATCAATTTTTATTTTGATACAATTTTTTAAAATCAAAGCTAGAAGTTATGTATATTTAAAAAAAAAAAAAACTCAACTATTTATTCCTATATTTTATTTTATAAAAACTCTGTATAATTCTTTTTTATAACTATCTTTTTCTTCGTGCAAAAAAAATATTTTCTTGTAAAATACTTAAACTCACAAATACAAAGGGGAAAGGATTTCGGATAAATTTTTCTTTTCCCTCCTTTCCTTTCTAAAATTTAACGCACAAACATACCCATGAATTTCATGTAATTTTGTATTTGGACAAAATTACCCCCTTGTATTTCACTTCAATGAATTTTTTCTTATAAAATGAAACATTTTTGTTTAAAGTCTCGTCCATGATATAAATTTACATATAGTTAATGCTATAAAATAAAATTATTCATTACACATGACACATCTAAATTAAAATCAAAGACTACTCTAAAATGTGGAGCGATATCGTTTGAGCAAGTTTATTTTTCGCTTTTCTTCTCCTTAAAAGCTAAGCCAGACAGTTTATTTAAAAGTACTTAAAAAAAAAAACAACTTATTTTATGGGAAGGAAAATAGTTTTTATAGAAGCTAGATTTTGCAATTTAATACAAACCTTTTTCAGACAATTACGCTTAGAATTCTTTGAAATATTTTTTATTTTCATAATTTTATTAACTTGCGACTCAGTACATGAGGTCTGAGACAAATTACACTTCTACTAGCTGATGATCCGCTACATTCACTTTAAATTCAATTATCCAAAAAAAAAAAAAAACACCTCCACGCCCCTTGTTCATTTTTTTTATTATTGATTGGTATTATTAAATTTCAATTAATAATTTTTTATAATATTTTATTTTAATTAATATAATATAATTACTCTCAAGATGTAAACAAATTTATATTTCATTAATATATTATAATACTATTAAATTTCATTTGAAGAAATTATCTTTTTATTTTAAAATTTTTCATCAGTTACTAATATCGAATTTTATAATTAAACATACTTTTATTGCACTTTAATTAAAATAAGAGTTTTTATAAATATTTTTACTATTTTCTAATATGGTTATTATTATTAATTATATACTAAAAATTCTAAAAAAATATTTTTTATTTTATTGATAGATTTTGAAAATAATTCATTGATTAGAAGTATTTATAATTTTATAATTAGATACTTTTCATGTTAATTTAAAATATAATAAAATATATTTTATCAAACAACTTTTAATTTAGGAATAATTTTAAAGTTAAGAAATTTAGAATTGACAAATGATTTTTATTTAATTTTTTAAAGTTCTTATTTTTTAACTTTTATTTCATTGAATAAAAATTAATGACTGATGCAATTTTTATAACATTGTTTGGATCGCCATATTCATACTCATGTGTTGTATGTTATGTCAACATTAGTGTGATTTATTATAATTAACACTAAGATTGGGATGAACTATCCTCTTTTTCTTTTCCCTTTCCTATTCCTCGATAAAAATATAACAACCTATACAAAAAATTAACAACTATATAAGAGATTGTTAATTTTAAAGAGAAATATTTTAATTGAAATATTATATATATATATATATATAGAAAATGAAAATGATTAATTAGTGCGATTGACTAAAATGAAAATAATAAAATAGAAAAATAAAAAAATGAGACTTTTTTTTACATGTGATGATTTGATGTGCAATACTATATATAAATAAAGCTTGAATTTTGCAGATTATGAGCAATGAGTTATATAAAAGTGTTGAGAACAGGGCAACGGGGAATTCAGAGAAGGAAATGATTTCCATTGCTGTGTTTTGTTAACCCTAAGTAGGGTTCAAAGTAGGCTGAGTCAAAGTAGATTTTACAAGGCTGAAGCCTAACATGCATTATATTTCCCTGGCTTAAGTCTGACCAATTACTTGTTATAGGCCATTTTTCAAGTTTGATCTGGCTTGTTTAAAAACCTTTTGATTTGGCCTATTAGTGTTTAAAAGCTTATTACATATTATGATATTTAAATAGATTAATAGGTCTATCTCTAAATAGGCTAGTATGTTTAAGGACTAATAAGCTACTTTTTAAAAATGTAATTATGTCAATGACATAGGCCTTTAAATAGGCCAAAAAAGCTATTTCTAAATAGATCAACGGGAGAAAATTTAAAACTTATATATTATTATATTATTTATCATGTATAATATATTTATATTTTTATTAAAAATAATATTATTTATGAATAGACTAGTCTGTCAAATCTAATAGATTTTTTAGAAAATCTAAAACTGATATATCTAATTAAAAAAAAACTTTTTTAAAAGTCAACCTAACCTTTTTATTAAATGAGTCGAGCCAAATTAAATAGTAAATAGGCCGGGCGGAGAGCCGCTTGGCGTATTTCTACCTTTAAACCTATGTTTGAATGTGAAATTGGCCTGCAATTAGTCTCACAAGCCCAGAAAATCCCTTCGACAAAAAAAAACCAGAAAATCTCCCTATGTAAAAAGATCAAAATGGAGAAATATGTCAAGGACTTTTTCTCTTGTAAGCTGGATGGAAAGTCATACGTAGAACATATGAAGATCATAAATGAAAATTCCAATCATATATAACCATGTGTGTAATCTAATCAATATATAAAAGACTAAAAAGTGTGGCAGTGTGCTTTCCGATATTCTATAAGCTGGTACCACTATCCGCTCTTATATGTAAAATATTTGGCAATAAATAATAGCAAATTTATGTATTTGTCTTTGTTGATTTATATATATGTGTGTTTAAAATTCAAGAAACCCCTCCAACTATATCCATTGTGTTCATTAATTAACCTCTCTGCCTACCCGTATGAAGAGTGTCTTTGCAAGTGATTACTGATGAGCAGTTATTGATGATATTGTGATTGTTTATGCTAATTAGTTGACTCCTATATTAATTTTAAAATATGATGTACAGTAGTATTAATACTTAAATATATACTAAGTTTATAAAGAATCTCAATGGAAACACATAAAGTTTGCTAAGGCAAGAAGGTGTATAATATATCTTGCAAAATTAACCTTTTTGTGTCATCATCTGCATGGCACCTACATTTGCTTTTTCTTACTATGATGCACTGATATGGAGAGCCACCAATGAAGCATAAACTCCACCATCAATCTTCATCAAAGCATCATGTCCTCCTTTCTCAACAATCACCCCATTTTTCACTACAGCTATAATGTCAGCACCTTTAATTGTTGCAAGACGATGAGCTACCACAACAGTAGTTCTGTTCACACTCACTCTATCTAGAGCCTCTTGAACTACACGCTCTGACTCAGCATCAAGTGCACTTGTTGCCTCATCAAGCAAAAGGATTTTGGGATCTTTCAATATGGCTCTTGCAATGGCTATACGTTGCTTTTGTCCCCCTGACAATTGTGTGCCTCTTTCTCCAACAGAGGTGTCATAACCATTTGGAAGAGAACTTATGAACCTGTGTGCATTGGCTGCTTGAGCTGCTGCAATTATCTCATCCTCTGTAGCACCTCCCTCTTTGCCATAAGCTATGTTTGCATGAATGCTTTCATTGAAAAGAATAGGCTCTTGACCAACCAAACCCATTTGCTGCCTCAGCCAGCTTAGTCTTAACTTTTTTATATCTTCCCCATCTAGTAGTATACGACCAGAATCAGGGTTATAAAATCTCTCTAAGAGGCTGATGACTGTTGATTTTCCACTACCACTTTCTCCAACCAAGGCAACAGTCTACAGAGACATATATAAATAATGTAAATACATCACATATTTTTCAAATAACAGTCAGTTTGGTTTAGATATGGTTAGGATTGATGTTGATAGATTTATAAATATGAAATAAATTATGCATGATTTATGAAACACGTTGGACGGAAATAATTTAAAATCAATTCCACAAAATTGATTCTAACTGTTTCCGGCCGGGAATCACACAGACTGCAACTTAAAGAAATGATTAATGATTAGAAGACTAGAGTAATGATTACCTTTCCAGGTGGGATTCTTAGACACAAATCTTTGAAAATTTGAATATTAGGCCTTGTTGGATAACTAAAGTTGACTTGTTGAAGTTCAATGTCACCTTTTACTGTTTTTAGTGTTATGCCCTCATTACTGCTGGAGTCAATCATTGGTTTGCTGTCAAGAATTTGAAATATTGAAGCTGCAGAATCTTTGGCCTTGTTAGTATCTGGTGCTAAGGCACTAGTTTGGGAAACACCAACAGCTGTAACCGTTAAAGAAAAGAAAACCTGCACAAGACTTATAGCTAGTGAGAACTAATTCAGATAAAACACCAAATAAATTGTGGACCATCCCAATTAAAGTGTTGTAGGTACCTTGAAAACCTCTCCAAAAGTTGCCTTCCCGTGTTTCACAAGAACAGCTCCTATGTAGAAACAAAAGGCATTTGTGCAATATAAAGCAAAAAAGGAGAAACCTAATCCTGCACCACTAACAAGCCCTAACCGAACACCTTGTTTTTTTGGTTCTAAACATTTCTTCTGATACATATCCATCACCTTTGGTTCAGCACAAAATGATGCAACAGTTCTGATGCTACCAACAGCATCATTTGCCACTTGACTAGCCTCTTCATACTTCGCCTATAAAATACAAAGGGTTCTTGTTATTTCCACTATATATTATAAATGTACTTTCTATAATGGAATTGGCAAAAAAAAATTGAATTTAGTCTAACCTTTGCATCTGCACTGAATCCTTTTAGAAACTTGGTTTGAAGGTATCCTTGTATGAGCAACAAGGGTGACACAGCCAGAACTACAAAAGCCAGGATCCAATTAGCTGTGAATGCTATAACTAGACCTGCTGTGACTGTTGCTATGTTTTGCACAATAAGGGCCAAGGTGTCACCAACAAGAGTTCTCACTGTTGAAGCATCAGTAGCTAGCCTTGCACTAACTGCACCACTACAAGAATGTTCATTTCTTTTGAGTTAGATGAGTTGAAGGAATTAACATGTGATGTGACAATGATTTTCTCTTTCATAATAATGATATACCTTGAATTTGAAGGTTGATCAAACCAACTAATTTCTTGGTGCACAACCTTTTTAAATGTTAATAAACGAATTCTTTCTATAAGTTTTCCACCAGCAATCCCAAATAAGTAGTTCTGCATTGGTATAGCCACCAGAGTAACAATACCCAAACCAACATCTACAAGTGACCAAAACTTAGAATCTTTTCTAAGCTGTTCTGCAGGTTCATAGAATGTATTAATAGCTGATGAAAGCAGAAGGCCAAATACAGGGAGAATAACACCATGTACTGCTGCAGCAATGGATCCAAGTAGTAATACAGGAACCTCAGCCTTATTTAACTTGGCTAAACGTTTAACAGAACCCTTTTGATGTTTCACATTATCAAGTTCACTATTTTCAACATCTCCATTAGCTCTTTCACCAGACTCATTTGCATCAATTTGATAAGGAAGAGTAAAGCCATGTGAGAAAGAGTGTCTACTGCCTGATGAACCTTGGCTTATTGATTTTGCAAAGGATGTTCTTTGGGTGGAAGATCTAGTCATTTGATTATCTAAATTAAAACTTTTCTTTGACTCATTTGCTTCAGAATTATGGCTTCCTTCTGCTTCCATGGATTTTTCTTGTAGACGAATGAGTTGAGAATAAGCACCATCAGGATCCTTGATTAACTCATTATGAGTTCCTACATATAAAGGGAAAATGCCAAATTAAATACATATGATTGAATTATAATATATGATGAAAAAGATGTATGTTTCTTTTATAGATAATTGTATTGACTAAACATGACATTATATATTGTATGAAAACTACTATTGATAAATAAGAACTAAAACAATTGGTTCAATTTTATAACCTTTTTCCACAATTTTCCCCTGATGAACCACTGCTATGGTATCAGCATTTCTAATGGTTGTCAAACGATGTGCAACAACAACAGTAGTCCTTTTTGACATAACTCTTTCCAATGCTTCTTGAACAATACGTTCTGACTCAGCATCCAAAGCACTAGTTGCTTCATCAAGAAGAAGGATTTTTGGGTTCTTCAAAATTGCCCTTGCAATTGCAATTCTTTGCTTTTGCCCACCAGAAAGTTGAGTCCCATGCCCTCCTACCATTGTGTCAAGGCCCTGTAAACAAAATTGCACAATTTTATTAACCTCAAATAATCTTAACAAAAATTAAAGAAAGAAATCTAAAAATGGGATCATTTGTGTAAGGCAAGAGTGCTTGTTTATATCCTTAGTAAATGAAATTTGTCATACCTGAGGCAGCTTATCGATGAACTTTTTGGCATTGGCAAGTGTTATTGCTGATGTTATCTCCTCATCTGTTGCACCTTCTTTCCCATATGAAATGTTCTCCTTGATACTAGCTGTAAACAGGACAGGTTCTTGACCAACAAGCCCAATTTGTTCCCTTATCCATCTAACTTGAAAATTCTTTAAATTAACACCATCAATAAGTACTTCTCCAGCATCAGGGTCATAGAATCTTTCTAATAAACTGATTATAGTTGACTTCCCACTACCACTTTGACCCACTAAAGCAGCAGTTGTGCCACTTGGAATATAGAATGAGAATCCAACAAAGATTTGCACATCTGGCCTTGCAGGGTATTTGAAGTAAACATCCTTAAGTTCTATATCTCCCTTTATGTCTTCCAAGATAACACCATTAGTGTCATAAGCATCAATTTTTGGTTTTCGTTTAATTGTCTCAAACATCTTATATGCTGCTACTTGGCCTGCTGCAAATGCATTTAGGCATGGGGTCGTTTGACCAAGTGACCTAGTTTAATAGCATAAACAAGATTGTGACACACAATCAAACTTAAAAAATAAACAAGATTTATAAACCAAAAAAAGAATCATGGATCACTTACATTCCACCAGTATTAATTGATATGATTATATTAAAAACATCTCCACCATTGTATCCTTTCTCAATGATCAGTTTGGAGCCATACCACATAGCAAGTCCATAGGTGCTAAAGACAATTAGCAAAAGTACTCCCATTCCTAACCCTGAGGCCAACCCTTGTTGAACTGTAGTTTTATAAGCAATTTTTAACTTGTTATGGTACTTCTCAATTGCTTTTTCCTCACCAGTAAAAGAGGCAACCTGGTTAAAAAAAATTCAAAAGGAAGTCAAGGACTATGCTTAAATATGAAAGCAACACATGTTAAGTTACCTCTAATTAATTTGTGTGCCTTACTGTTCTAATGGCTCCAACCGTTTGTTGAACAACATTTCCAGCTTCTGCATAAGCAGCTTGGCCACGGCTTGACATTTTTGCCATCATCATGGACATAATCCCACCAACAATGACAATACAAGGAATACATGCAAGCAAAACTATGCACAGTTGCCACCCTTTTGTAAAGGCAATCACAAATCCACCAAAAAAGGTTGACACAAGTTGTATAAACTTCCCAACCTGTCATTCACTTCATATCAATTATTTTTCTTTTTTAGTTAAAATCTTTATCAGCTAAATCAAATATCTACCAATCATGTAAGGAGAATAAAAGATCAAACATATAATTTTTGTATACAAGAAAGAAGCTTACCTTTTCTCCCATGGCATCTTGAATGAGAATGGTATCACCAGACATTCTCCCAATTACCTCTCCAGTTGTTGTTTCAGTGTCAAAGTAGGCAATGTCTTGCTTTAATATAGTTTTCAAGTACAAGTTACGAATTCGTGCTGCTTGTCTTTCTCCTGTTACCATCCAACATGATACCTCTGTAGTATCAAACACAATGACCCTTATATCAGAATTAATCTTGAAAGGCTTAATTAAACACAATAATAATCTCTAACAAACGAATTAAATTAAATAAGCATGAAAGAGGGGGAGAAAGTTTCATCTTACGTAGAAATGATGCTATACCAGATCCAATAGCCAAATAAATAAATAATAATGCAACCTGAAATTTAAAGTGGCAATGCCACACATATATGTTAATGGAATAGTGAATATTAAATTAAAGGAGCATGACATGCAAAGCTACAAAAGGAAACAACACAAAATGGTGGATTGATTAATTGAATTGATGTTATATATATTATACCTTAGAAACTTGGTTGACAATGTGGGAAGGATCGGTGGTGCCAAAGGTATTGATAAGCTTCCCAAAAATGAGGGTCATGAGAGGCTGTGTTAACCCATTAGCCATGGCACAAATGACACCAATGATCATCAAAGTGACGTCAAGGCGGTCTGCAAAAGTGAAAAGCTTATAGAAGGGAACTTTCTCCTCGACTGTGGGCTTGTGTCCTTCATCTTGTGCCATGGCCACGAGGCACCTAACCTTCACGTACAAAAGAAAAGAAAAGTAATGTGGAGAGAGATCCTATTTAAATGCACGCATGCTTACCTGCACTATTCTAATTTTGGCCAACAATGAACTATGAAATTAATGTTGCTTCTTCTAGAAAAAGAATTTCTGTTTACCTTCTAGAAGGATATAAAACACAGAATAAATCATTGCCAGACTTTTCTTTTTCCACTGAAATTCTATTTCGAAACTTTATATACTTCTAATTTCTGAGTTACATCTTGCATTTTACATTTTTTTATAACGGTCTTTAATTTTTTTTATCTCGAACCTACGATCACATGCTTATGAGATACCCAAGTCGTTTCCTCTTAGACCAATACATGTTAGTATCATTTTTAAATTTAAGTAAAATTTTAAAAAATATAATTACAGTGTAAAGCAATGTATATAAATTTTAATGTATATAACAGTCTATCTTTTTTTTGTTTCTCAAAATAAGGACCACATGCTTAAAGGACCTGAGCCTCTCCACTCAGACCAATACATGTTGGTGTCATTTTTAAATTTAAGTAAAATTTTTAAAAATACAATTACAGTGTAAAACAATTTATATAAATTAAATAGATATAATGCATAAATTGTGATGTGAAAATACATAGATTTTTATATTTAAAATTAAACAAATGTTATAATGCAAAAATAAATTGAAGAGAACAACTTTTGATTTGTAAATCTATCCAAATGTTTTTTGGTCTTTTGACCGGGAATCCCCACAGACATAACTAGTGGTTAGGTAAAGTCCTCTCAAGACCAAGAGTGGGAACTCCATGTTTCTAATCTCTGACCTTGCATGTAAAGTTCTGGGGACTGGGTCACAGTCTACTTCCACTGCGACCAATCAATGTTTGATATATTTATCCAAATGTGAATAATAATAATGAGTGCACATCGTTATAAAATTTTGAATATTTAATTTAAAATTTCAATATTTTTTAAAATGAAAAAGACCGTATATTAATAAGTTTTCATGTATTGATATCATTTTATGTAAAATTTTCATTCTTGTATATACATTTTTATGTTGTAGTTTAAATATTAATATTTTCATGTGGATATTAATGTGCTTTTATTTAAAACATCCTTCCCCTGTGTAATACATTTTTACTTTGTAATTTAAATGGTAATAATATTTCAATGCATATTAATGTGCTTCTACGTGAAATATTTATTCACATGTGATGTATTCAGTATGCTTATTCAGTGATATTTTATATATTAATAAGTTTTTTTATTGATATTAATAAACTTTCATATATAAAATGATATAATAAAAAATAAATTATATCTAATCTTTAATTGATAGAAAAATCATGATATATAATATATTTTTCTCATTTGAAAATATGTTCTATTGAATAAGTTTTCTCGAATGGAATATATTTAATGATGTTATTATGTTACTCGATAACCACTGTTGCAGTTACCGGTGTCACGACAACACGGTGAAACAAAACTCTAAAAAATTAGAGTTTCAATGGATTATGGATCGTTATTAAAAATTTTTAGGGAAAATGTTAGAAAAAAACCCTTAAAATAGTATTTAAAATTATACCCAGATTTGAGAGTCAATTACTGTATGGAAGGTATTAGCACTTGACAATGTTTATCCTATGACGATTATGTCTAGTTAATTTTAATAAATATTTACTTTATCCCTTTTAGAAAATAAAAGATGAATTATTTGGCTTTGATGAGTCTATTCCCGCTCCAACATATTCCCAACCGCAGTAGAAAATCAAAGTCGCATAATTCTGAAAGATGGTGAGAATTTGGAGTTTATTTTTCTTGGAAAAGATTTATTTTAATTTGAAAAGATAATTTGAAGATTTTTTTCTTTTTTATTTTTGAAGGAGTTAATTTTGGAAAGTATATATATTGTTTTTGACTCAAATATACTTGCACGTAGTTCAAGTTAACACACGATTTCTTTATTTAATTCTTATCATCCGAATAGCGTTAAAGATAACTTTATTTTGATCTATATTGCTCGTGGTCCAATTGAGCACATGTCTGCTTGATCAATTAATCCTTGCTATATATCCAAATGACATTAAAGTTAACATTCGTTATTCAATTAATATCATTGATCCTTGTGTGGATTTTTTTAAAAGTAAATTTTTGAGAAGAAATGATTTATTTTAGCTTACTATAGCATGGAATTATTAAGTCCGCTCAATAAATTAAAACTTTATAATCTAAATAACATTAATGGTATCATTCACCAAATTAATACCATAGGACATAACACAGATTAAAAAAATAGTTTTAGAACTGTTATTTGAATATATATATTTTTTTGGTCAGAAGACATTGCCAATTTTTTTTTTTTTCATTTTCTGATCACAAAACTTACCACCAGGCCATTGCAGCCCTGAGGCCACATCCAACTACCCAATTAAGTCCATTTTTTCAATTAGAAAAGAAAAAGACAAAAAAAAATGAATAAAGAAATAAAAAACGATGAGGAATGACTAATTGACTATATGGCTTTTGGGGTTTTAGTCTAGTTTGTTTACTACTACCCTAGAGTGATTATTTTGGTGTATTGGAATTAAACTACTATAGAGTGATTGATCTGGATGATGAATATCGATGCTGATATGACAAATTGATTGATAATCTAAATATCTTGTAGAACGATGGATACAGTGTGCGTTATCAATTGTTTCTCTTCGCCATTGGAAGAATATGTCCCTTTGGTAAAAAGCAATGAAAAGGGTTTGATACGATTTTTATTGATGCAGATCGTCATTGGTTGAGATGCAATTACTTTTTCTCTAAAGAATCGAATTTAATTCGGTTCGGCTGATGTATGAGGTTTATCCGTTTAAATGGAAGAAGAAAAATGCGATGTCTTGAAAATGGAATTTAACTTTCTATCCCTTGGTTAGTTATTGGCTGAAAACGAAAAACTTGGTGGAAAAATATCTCTGTGCTCTTTTGATTAATCGAGTAAACAAGTGATAAATTTAAGTCACTGGGTGGATTAATAGTAAGTATGATATATAGTAGTTTGTGTGAGAGTACTAGTTTAAATCTTATTTTCACTATTGCACATAGAAAAATATGTTGTTCATAGAGTGTCCTTTAATTAGATTTGTCACGGGATACAGTTTGATGTCCAAGCTAGGTAGAACTTTTTTAACAGTATTTTTTCACCTATTATGCGAAAAAATGATAAATAAAATATATCTTCTTATCAATTTCAGATATTATTTTTGTTAATATTCTTTTTTAACTCTTCTAGCTAGTATTTTACTTATTTAATCAAGAAAATCCACATCTCAGGTTATATGTACATGCATCTATAATTTTATATCATATGAAAATTATCATTGTAATTTTTAATTTATTTTAAAAATTAAACAAAAAATCCAAATGAAAATAACAACTTTTTAATATATTAATTGATTGTTTTATTTAATAATTTAAAAAATAAAAAAGTTATATGAATTAAGATGAATATCCATTAGATTAAAAATTAACATGGGAGCTCAGTAAGTCTAACGATGATTTATGTTTAAGAGTAAAAACTTAAATTTAATATATAGAGATGGTATGAGTGGTGGATATTAAGGATTACACATAATTATTATTTTTTTAAAAAACATTTTTTAGATTTTTTTTATTAATAATGGGGCCAGAGGCCCACATTTTTTAGATTTTAAGATAAATATTTGTTCTGATAACCTTAATTCTTTTTATCTAATAAGAATGAGAGATATTTAAGTCAATTAAAATTTGATACACTATTATTTAAATATAAAATAGTTTTTTTATTGAAATTTTATGGTGAATGGATGATGATGACAAAAAAAGTTATCGTCAATAACATTCAATGACTTGGCATTAGTTTTATATAGAAAAGATAAGAGTTATTTGGATAATAGTTAATGAAATATATCATTTCAATCACAAAAATGAGTCAACTTTAGTGAGTTAGGTTGGATGAACTCACCTTTTTCGTGGGTTGAGTTATGCTAAAAAAAAAGGCAATTAATTTAAAACTTGGAAATGACTCCTTTTCATGACTCGATCATTTGGATTACTTGTAGAGAAATTTCACCGTGTAAATGGACGGATCCCGATCAAATGGGGTCGAAATCGTTGATGAACGACTAATTTAAAAAATTTTATTAACTTTTTTTATATAATATGTATCACATATAGTATAAATATATTTATCAAGTTAAATAAAAATAATTAGTTTATATATTTACAAAATGTTAATATAAAACATATAATGAGAAGAGCTTATTATAAAACATAATAACTACATTTTTAATCAAATTTATTATTTTATTATTAAAAAAAATTAAAAATGAAATAGAGGGTAGTTAAATTAAATATTACTTAAGTATTATTAAGAATGGTTGGAGAGCCCCTCTAAATCCGTCTCTGACCGTGTATAGATACATTGGGTGAGCGTGGAACGAGTTTTGCACTCGCTTTAGTCGGCTGTAACTTTTATTAGGCTAGAATTTTAAACTTAAACTCGTCCACAAATCCTAAACCTTAATTTTTTACTTCTTTAATCATTAACTTTCGAATATTGTTAAGAGAAAAATATCATTATATTACTATATAACTTTATATATGGAATGTATTTTAAAACTAAATAAAACCTTTTTTATATAGGAACCTTAAATTTAAAAAATCTCAGAAAAATAAAATGACATTAAGCATTTGAGTAATAGAAAATTATAAATACTAAGGATACATTTGGATTGGCGTTTTGCACCACTAAATGCGCATCTTCCTATACAAGACATGAGTTGGCAAGTTTCTCTTTTGTTTGGATAAAAATTTCACACGTAAGTTTGTGCAAAAACTTGAGTTTAAGAAAATGCATTTTTTTCTAGCTTTTGCATTCTCATAGATGTGAGTCTGGAACACATTACTAATGATGTGTTGCCAAATTTCCGTTAAATATTATATATAACAAGTTGGGTAATTGGGAGATTGACTTGAGTCCGCCCTAAACCCAATATCGGATTATTAAATAAAAGTTTACTTAACCATAATATTTATTGTGGAACAGGGTCTGACCTGACCCGAGTAGCTTGGGTTGAGAAGGGTTAGTGAAACGAGTTGAGTTTTGCCCACCCCTAATCTATACTAATATATAAAGGTGAGGCCTCTTTTTGGTGTCCACATTTTGTATCCAATTACACCCTTAATTTTTTTCAAAATTACTTTAAAAATTCACGACTTAAAATGATAAGGATAATATTTTAAATTTAAATTAAGAAATAAGGATTACAATTAGAATAGGAAAAAATAGAATCTATACTAATATATAAAGGCGGCCTCTTTTTGGTGTACATATTTTTCCAATTATACCCCTAATTTATTTCAAAATTACTTTAAAAATTCACGACTTAAATGATAAGGGTAATATTTTAAATTTAAATTAAGAAATAAGGATTAAAATTAGAATAGGAAAAAATAGAACTAATAAGGATTTGAATTTGAATTGTAAAAATAAAGATTAGTGTTAAAAAAGTTATCATTAAAAAACCAGAATTCAGTATATCATCCAAATTTAAAGAAGGAATTGAATTTGGCTTATTAAACTATAATTTTCAAAATTACTTAAAAAATTCATCACTTAGTTGATAAGGATAATATTTTAAATTTGAATTAAGAAATAGGGATTAAAATTAAAATAGAAAAAAATATAATCAATCAGGATTTGAATTTGAATGGTAAAAATAAGGATCAGTGTTAAAAAAGTTATCATTAAGAAAAACCAGAATTCAATATATCATCCAAATTTAAAGAAGGATTTGAATTTGAATTATTAATCTATACTAATATATAAAGTGGATGCCTCTTTTTGGTTCTAGAATTCATTCACTATTTGGTCTCTCAATTAAAGAAAAATAAAGTTGACAAAATAATAAAAATTGTAAATAAGCAATACTATTTTAGGTTGTCTTAAATGCAGATATCATTCACTCTTTTAGTTTAATTCTTTATATTTATTTAACTATTGAACATAAATTGTATTCAGGCTTAAATATGTTTTTGGTCCCTCTAAAATACACGTGTTTTCATTTTCGTCCCCCTAAAATTGTTTCTTTTCAAATTAGCCCTCACTGTTAGAATAGTTAATAGAGCGCTGATGACCATTAATAAGGAGGAGTACATTGAAATAGATGGAATTTTAGAGGGACTAAAATGAAAACACGTGTATTTTAAAGGCATTAATTATCTAATAGTGAGGACTAATTTGAAAAGGAAAAATTTTAGGAGGACTAAATGACAAAAAAAAATTAGGGAGACAAAAATGAAAATGCGTGTATTTTAGAGGGACCAAAAACATATTTAAGCCTTGTGTTTATTTACATTTAAATATATACAAACTACATTTACATTTTACACTGTGATTAATTTATTTTAATTTAGAATATTAAATATAATTTTAATTTATTCATATAAATTAATTATATAAAATATTTAAAAATATAAATAAATAAATTTTATGTCTTTTAAAAAAAAAAGACAGAACGACATTCAGCTAGTAAATAGAATGTCTATAAATTGGATTGGATAAATTTAAAAAAAAATATTTCGGATTTTCTTACCTGCTCATCTAATCAATTTTTAAATCCTGTATAGTTGAATCCAATTTAAAGCTATTTGAATTAAATGGATTTTTCACTTTTTTGTTATTATTTTATAAAATATTTAATAAATTATTAAATATATAAATACTAAAAATCTCAAATATATGATCAAATAAATAAATTGTTATAAATTTATGATTAATCATTTTTTAAGGAGCACGGAGGGACACTTTCCTTTCCTTTCCTCCAAAGTCTCAACTCAACTCAACCCTTTGCTTTGTTTTTTATTCACTCTGAACTCACCTTTCTCTTATCATAAGCACAACCACTGCGTTCTTGCCGTCCGCGTTGCGCCGCCATCGACGTTCGTCTTCATCGCAAGGTTTGCTTCCTTTTATCCTCTGCTTTGTTGTTTATTGATTTCAGCCTTGAGATTTAGAGGATGTGCTTATTTCCTGTTCAGTCTCTGCTACTTCATCTTTTACTGTTAATCTCTGTCTCGGTAGCGTAGCGTAGCGTAGCAACTCCCTTATTTTCATCCACTCTCTTTTATTTATCTTCTGTTTTGCAATTTTAATAAAAAAAAATAGAAAACCAAAGTGAACCCTGCCTGAAACCCTCACTCTTCACTCTTTACTCAAGTACTCTACTGTCCACTCACACGTTATTATATTTATAATTTGATTGTTTATTTATGTATGTATTAGTGGTTTTCCACTTTATAAGCTTATCTGGTCAAATTTAGTTCCTATTAAGGTGTCTGTATTTGTATGGAAGGCTTTGCTTAATAGAATACCTTCAAAATCTAACTTAGTCAAGAGGAGGATATTGCTGCCAAGTGAAGGATTTTGTGCTTGGTGTGGAGAGGAAATGGAAACAACATCCTATTTGTTGTTTGAGTGTAGTTTTGCATATTCCATATGGATGTTGTGTATGGGCTGGTGCGGGATGTCTACTGCTTTTCATCACTCTGGTGTTGAGAATTTTAGTCACTTTGTGGGCCTACCAAATTGCTCAAATAGTAATCGAGTTCGGTGGGCTATTGTGTGGATGACTACTGTTTGGTCCAGCTGGTTAGCTAGGAATGATCTAGTTTTTTCTGATAAACATTCGCTTCCTGCAACTGTGCTGGATTTGGTTAAAATACGATGCAACTGTGCTGGATTTGGTTAAAATACGATCCTGGAATTGGATCAAAATTAGGGATACATCTTTTTCTTATCCTTTTTCAGTTTGGGAAATGTCTCCTGCAGCTTGCCTCAATTTTCTATAAGGTGTGGTTATTGCATCTGTTGTTCTTTGATCAGTTTGTCTCCTGGTTGGAGAGTGATTTCATGTCTTGATTCTGGTGATGGGAGATTACCACACTGCTTCTGCTGATATAGTTTTAAAGCTTCTGATATATTCAATCATCAAAGTCGTTCACACTTTTTTAGTATTTTGATTTTTCTTATTAGGAGTTGTAATTGGTTCTGATAGTTGCCTATTAATGTGGTGATTAGCTGTTTTTTGTTTTTTTCCTGTTAGGTGTATTGGATCTTGTGTAGCGGGTTGGAGTACCCCTTGTACTCCCTCTTTTTAATTAATTTGTCTCTTTGCTTATCCAAAAAAAAAAATGTATGCATGGTTGTCAAACTCGCGAGTTAACTCGTAGAATCGTACGAGTTTACGAGTCTAGGAGCACAAAACTGGTTAACTCGCTCATAGACTCGTTTTTTGGTAAACTCGGTTAAACTCGGTCATGACTCGCGAGTTTACCACCGAGTCGGCGAGTCTGAGTAAAGTTTAAAAACAGCACTTATTTGCTGCGTTTTATACTTTTACTTAGGGCTTTTTCTATTTCTTCTTTCATAAAAAAATTCTGCGCCCCTCTCTCCTATTGTGCGACTACCTTCTCTGTGCCCATCTCTTCTCTTGTTGCTCGCGCCCTTCTCTTCCATAGTTCAGCTCTCTTGTTTGCTGCTCCGTTCTCTTCCGTGTCTGCTTCGCTTCTGCTTAGTTGTTGTGCTCTGTTTGCGCTTCTGTTGTGCGTCCTGCTGCTCTGTTTGCGTTGCTGTTTCTGTTGCATCCTGCCTCTATTGTTCCGTCCTGCTCCTGCTGTGTTTGCGCTGCTGCTGTTGTGCGTCCTGCTACTGCTGGTTGTTGCTGGCTTGCTGCTATTGTCCGGTGCTGCTGAGTCCAGTAAATTCACTCTCCCTCCCTCTGTTGTGTTTATTTATTTTCTGGTTTAAGATTAGGTTTGTTTTCTGCTGTTAATTGGTTAAATGTAAGTTCTGTTCTGGTTTATTTTCTGCTCTTGTTTGCTGGTTTAAGAATTGTATATTTTCTGCTCGTTTGTTGGTTATAGGTTCTGTTTGTTTCACCTTAAATTAGCAAAGAATGTCTAGCACAGCAGGTGGTGCATTTTATTATGACATTTTATTGTTCTTATGTGCTTGATTTTGGACTTAAAATGTTGAATTAGTGGTATTATATTTGGTTTGTTCTCTATTTATAGTGTATTTTAATATATTTTTAATTATAGGTAGACTCTTCCAAGTCTACGAGTCGAGTCTACGGGGGCTCCAGCCTCCACGAGTTTACGTAGACTCTCGAGTCTGACAACCTTGAATGTATGTATTAGTGGTAGTAGACCATGTCCACACAACACCACATCGCTTACTTGCCATTTTCTCTATTTTCAATTTCATCTGCAGCGCTTATTACCTCTTTCTCCTCCAAACTATTATTTGATGTCGTTTCTGGGATATTTTTATATCATTGCTGAATGCTTGTGACGATGATGATAATCATGGATTTCATCTTATCCTTCATTCGTTCCCTTCTTTTACGCCTGCTATGTAGTAATCTGTCATCTTAATTTTATTTCACGATGAATTATGAACCATGTTTGGAGGTTGTGTAACACTGACTCGTAAATTCATAATATAAGGATGCAAGCGTGTAATGGAGTTGCAATGATGGGTTCTTTACAACAACCTGTTTGGACCAAAGGGCAGAGTTTCCCAGCAAAAGGGTATGGCAGTAATGGATTTATACCACAAGTAAAGCTGTACAATTTGAAGCCATGCAAAGCATCTCATGTTGAAGGAAGTTTAGTCACTGGGACGCCATCATCTTTGTCTTTCTCCGTGCCTGAAATTGGAGGTAACTGTATGTAATTTACCATCTGATTGAAAATTTGTCATATGAATATGAGTGGTATCTTTTTCCTTTCAAATAATTGAGGGTGCTAGAGACCATTAAAATATCTAAAATAGTTGTATATACTATATAGAAGAAGGGTGAGGCATCCCAAGCAATAGGATAGAGGCTTTTTGTTTTGTTATGCATCTACCAATGGAATACAACTGCAGTTTGACCTACTCAATTATATGTTCTTCCTTTTATATTTATTGTAGATGTGGCAGTGTTTTAAAAATGACGTCTGGTTTGGCATTAACATTAAGTATTAAGTATGACAATTGACAATGTCAACAACTGTATATTTGACTTATGGTACTATAGTGAGTTTTGAATGTTTGTTTCCGTACTCTTTTCTCTGGTTTGGTGTTCAATATTTTCATTCAGTTCAGCATTTTGATATCATTATATCAATATATACCTAAATTCAGTATTCCAATACTTATTTTTATGCCCTAAGCATGTTCTTTTTTTGTCCACGGAATCACATGCAATTGCAAATATCAGGGAATGGAAGTAGCTTCCTGGACCATGGCTTGAGTGAAGCTGATCCTGATGTTCGGGCAATTATTGACAAGGAAAAGGACCGACAATTTAAAAGTCTTGAGCTTATTGCTTCTGAGAATTTTACTTCTAGAGCGGTGATGGAAGCAGTTGGTTCATGCCTCACAAATAAGTACTCAGAAGGACTACCTGGTAAAAGGTAAATCCTTCTTTTACTTTTACTTTTTCTCAAAAAATGAGAGTTTTATTAAAGCTTCCTTCCTTCCTTTAACACTTCTATAATTTCGATTATTGGAATCCTATTATACATGTAAGGTACTATGGTGGCAATGAGTACATTGATGAGCTCGAAATCCTATGTCAAGAAAGGGCGCTGGCTGCCTTTCATGTAGATGGAAATAAGTGGGGTGTTAATGTTCAACCATTATCTGGTTCCCCTGCTAATTTTGCAGTATACACTGCAATTCTTAAACCACATGATCGAATAATGGTAAACTATTTTGCACTCACTTGATTTTGACTATTCCAAAAGGGATGTCCATTATGTGATTGTTCTAATATAAAATGGCATTTTACCAGGGTTTGGACTTACCTCATGGGGGACATCTGTCTCATGGATTCATGACACCTAAAAGACGTGTATCAGGCACTTCAATTTATTTTGAATCTATGCCTTACCGACTTGATGAATCAACAGGTATTTTTACTTTGTCAAATAAATTGTTTCAGATATACTGGCTCATTTGTGGAATAACTCAGGATAACTATTTTTTACCCTTTTTGAAATCCATCAGGTCTTATTGATTATGATATGCTGGAGAAAACTGCTAATCTCTTCCGACCAAAACTCATCATTGCCGGTGCTAGTGCTTATCCTCGAGACATTGATTATCCTCGCATGAGAAAAGTATGTTCTGTACTTGAGTATTTTTTGGCATTATATCCTCATTATCTAATGTCTTTCTATACATCATGTGATATTTTTCTTCAAGAAATACTAACTACATCTTATATGCACGGGAAGATTGCAGATGGAGTAGGTGCTTTTCTAATGATGGACATGGCTCACATAAGTGGGCTTGTCGCTGCGTCTGTGCTTGCTGATCCCTTTGAGTTTTGTGATATTGTGACTACCACAACCCACAAGGTTTGCCTTGAGATATTTCTATGTTGTGCTTTGTATTTTTGCACTCAAAATGAGAGAAAAGGATTTTTTTTATTGTAAAAATATGTTGTTTCCTTGAAAATATGAAGTTAATATTTTTCATCGTTATACTTAATACACCCATGACTTAATCAGTTAATCCATTATATTTTCCTCCAGTCTTTGAGAGGTCCTAGAGGTGGTATGATATTCTTCAAGAAAGATACTGTGCATGGGGTTGATCTGGAGCCTGCCATTAACAATGCTGTTTTTCCCGGTCTACAGGTAAATTAGGAATGTCCTCTAATTAGTTCTAATTTGTACTATTCTAATTGAGAATGGGCATGAATCCTATATACCAAGGGAGTCAGATGCATTTATCTTCTTTGCGATCCTAGTTTGTGATTTTGATAGTGTGGAATTATCCAGGGAGGTCCTCATAACCACACAATTGGAGGACTAGCTGTTTGTTTAAAGTATGCCCAGTCTCCAGAATTTAAAATTTACCAAAACCAGGTATATCAATATCCCTTTTCATCATTGGTTAGAGTTGGGTATAAGGCACTTCCTAACAATGACACTAAAAAAACTACCGTTCTGCAGGTGGTTGCTAACTGTAGAGCTCTTGCTAAGCGGTTAATCGAGCACGGTTATAAATTGGTGTCTGGTGGTAGCGATAATCACTTGGTTCTTGTTGATCTCAGGCCATCTGTAAGCTTCTTGATCTTTTTGTGTCACAATAAAATGGTTATTCTCTTTTTTGCCCCTCCCCCATCCATTATAAACTGCAGTGCAACATAAATTTGACATGCTTTTTCATGTGAAAAGACATGATTTTGCATATTGATGTGTGATCCTTTTTAGTACCCCGGTTGTATTTCATTTTAATCAACATTATACTTTTAGGGTATTGACGGTGCTCGGGTAGAGAAAATTCTTGACATGTCATCTATAACCCTCAACAAAAATTCAGTGCCTGGTGAGACTTAGTGCTTGTTGTGTATCATTTAGTTTGCCATTTTTGCCCATTCTTTGTGATATTTATGTCCCATTATTACTGATATGTTGTAATCACAAAAGGTGACAAGAGTGCCCTAGTTCCTGGAGGCATTCGCATCGGCTCACCTGCAATGACAACAAGAGGACTTGGTGAAAAGGAATTTGCTCTAATTGCCGACTTCATTCATGAGGGTGTGCAGATAAGTCTTGAAGCCAAAAGTTTGGTCTCAGGAACAAAGCTCCAAGATTTTATGACATTTGTACTGTCTCCCGACTTCCCTTTGCAAGATAAGGTTTCAGAGTTGCGTAGGAAAGTTGAGGCTCTTACTACTCAGTATCCAATTCCTGGAGTCTAATTGCACTTGCTTAATGAGCGCTAAAAACTAGGACAC
Source organism: Sesbania bispinosa (assembly GCA_026901365.1). NCBI lineage: Eukaryota > Viridiplantae > Streptophyta > Magnoliopsida > Fabales > Fabaceae > Sesbania > Sesbania bispinosa. The sequence goes on from QLOH01000889.1 coordinate 264,208, forward strand.
TGTTGAAAAATTTTGATATAAAATAATGATTACATGTTTCGTTTGTGTTGCTGATAATATTCAGTATTTTACATTTCCTGCCAAAACGTTTCTCTTCTGCTGCTGCTGCTGCTTATGATCATTCAATTTGGAGCTGGATGCAGACCAATTTGATGCTTCAAACTTATTTAGGTTCATGGCTTGTTAAACAAAGCTTTTCTAGGTGTTGCATTTTGCTCATGAATATTTAGTGAATGGATGATAAGCCGTAGGCTAACTTGTTGAACTTTGAAAGCCTTGTATTTGTATATTAGTGTTATTATTTTAACTCATCTTAAATTTATCATATTAGCTTAATGAAGTAGAATGTTATTGCATTTGTCTTTGTAAAAAGGTAATAATGTAAATGAATGAATTTGGTAGCCATGTAATTTTGAGAGACCTAAGAATTATTTTTTAAAAAATGTGGCGATATGTTAATATTTGAAGAACAAATATAAAGTTCATTATTAAAATTAAAATTTTCGCTGTGATCTCAGTAAAAAAACAAACAAATGAAATCCAACCAAGATTAGGATAAAACGGATAAAGTAATAAAAGAAACATAATTGTATTTTTCACCTCTATAGAGATATCTGGCTTTATTTGGAAGGCAACACTAGCAAAAAATCACTACAGACCAAATTAATAATTATAATGTACCACGGTGTTTAAATTTGATCAGTTCTTTTGAGACATCACTAGGTTCTACTTGTTTCCCCCTTGAAACATGAGAATATTTTATAAAATGAAGCAAAATAATTGTCTAATAAAATAAGTCAACTAATGCACCTTAGTCCGAGTAGAGCTCATTTTTATTCGAGATTTTTAAATTAAAAAAGAGAATAGAAGAGTTTCAATGTTAGTCTCATCTATCTTGAATCTAAATAAGTTGAGGCACAAATAAATAAATCAATCAATCAAAAATGGGTATTAAGTATTAACAATAACAAGGAAAGTGTTATCAGAATGGACCATGAAACCCAAGCCTTATGAATGACCCAGCCCATGAGTGCCTCTCCCTCATACTTGCTTGCTTCTGTTGTTCTCTGATTAAAAACGCCGAATCAGTGAATCCACCGTATTGTAAGAGTTGAGAAAGAGCAAGGAAGAAAGAAAAAAGCGAGAGAAAGAGAGATAAAAGGAAAAATGGTTGTGGAAGATACCCCAAAATCTAGCATCACCGACGACCAAATCAGCAACAACCCTAGGGTTCTCGACGATAACGACGACCTCGAGGAAGGAGAGATCCTCAACGATGACGACTCCTCCGCCATTTCCAAGCCTCCCTCCGCCGTCGTCCGCCAACCCCATCCCCTCGAGAATTCATGGACCTTCTGGTTCGATAACCCTTCCGCCAAATCCAAGCAAGCCGCTTGGGGCAGCTCTATCCGACCCATCTACACCTTCGCCACCGTCGAGGAGTTTTGGAGGTCAAGCTTCAATCTTTTCCCTTTCATCCCTTTTGGGTCTAAACAAAATTCATTCTTTCTCTAACACTCGTTTTCTTGATTCTTGGATTATTTGTTCTCGCATTCGTACTTTTAAAAAAAATTGATTTCTTGGTAATTTGATTGCTTTCTTTTGCTTCAACTGATTGCAATTTTTTCCTTTTCATTCGTTCAGCATTTACAATAACATACACCATCCCAGCAAGTTGGCTGTGGGAGCAGATTTTCATTGTTTCAAGCATAAAATTGAGCCGAAGTGGGAGGACCCAATCTGCGCTAATGGTGGGAAATGGACTATGACCTTTTCTAAGGGGAAATCTGATACCAGTTGGTTATATACGGTATGCTTTAGTTTAGAATCTGTGGTGTCAAAATATTGAGGGCACTGGTGCTTTGTGATAAGACTGATCATAATGTTTTTATTGTTACCTTAAGTTGTTGGCAATGATTGGAGAACAATTTGATCACGGAGATGAGATTTGCGGAGCAGTAGTGAATGTCAGAAATAGGCAGGAGAAAATTGCTCTTTGGACTAAGAATGCTTCAAATGAAGCTGCTCAGGTAACATTCTTTTTTCTTGATTTGGGGGAAGAGGGAAGGTAGGGGTTGAAGTTCTTAGAAGTTTTTCTATTAAAAAGTTTATGTGAGTATTTAACTTGTTGAATAATAATATTATGATTTGCCAACAAAATGATGTTCCTTGGGCTATTTGTTATGTGAATGACAATTGACAATACCAAAGAAGATGCCCACTCTTACTGTTGCTGTTAAGTATGAGTGTAGAGAGTTGTTATTCACAGTTCATGAACAATTCAAATCGAAAATTTTTACATGGATGTTGCCTTTGTTTCATTTTTTTCCCCGTATTCTCTGTATTCTCTATTCACTCTGTTGTTCTGCTAATAAAAGGGAATTTTAACTCTTATGTTATGTCAGAAATATGGAGGAGGATTGTGTAATTACACTGAATATCAGTATTAGTAGTAGGCAAAATTCCATGATATATATAGTTTGAGGTCTTTGTGTGCTTGTGACTGTTTAAATCTTCTCTCAACTTGAGGAACATACAAGTTAAATTCTCTTATTGCAGGTGAGCATTGGGAAACAGTGGAAGGAGTTTCTTGATTATAATGACACAATTGGCTTTATATTTCATGTAAGTAGAACTATCTGTGTGCTTTTGCATTTGTATCACACGTTGTGTTAAGTCAGACTAATTGTTGTTGGAATCTTTGCCATGTCTCCAGGAGGATGCAAAGAAGCTTGACAGAGGTGCTAAAATAAATACGTCATATGAACTGTATAGCGTTCTTACATGGTAGATGCAAGTGCATTTATAGTGGCGTAATAGATGCCCTCCAACATGTAGTTGAGCTGCATTCTGAGTCTTTTTCATCCCATATTTTCGCTTGTATTTTCAGATTTATGTACGGACAACAGTTCTGATGGAAGATGTTTCAGGATATTTGCTTTCTAGTCTAGTAAGAGTTCATTTCTTTCAACTTTTTTTCACGAAAATAATTACTCCCATTCTGAAAAAAAAATTAATGTTTATTTAATCTTTTAAAGAAAAATAAAAATCAGAGAAGAAATAGATTTTTGAATATTCTATTAAGTTTCTGAAAAGTAGTTGAAATTATGTTATCTTGAAGTTTTAAGGTGATTGTGAGTTTTCAATTTTTGATTTTTAAAAATTTTGAATTAAGTTTTTACGACTCAATCAAAATTTTGTGATTTGTGATTTTCAAAATATCTGTTTTGAAAATTACAAAAATAAGTATTTCAATTATTGATTTTTTTTTTTTACAAGGAAAGCAATGGGGTTTGAACCTAGAACCTCATGTTAAACTACCCAAATTCCCAACCACTAGGCCGACCCTAGTGGGTATTCAATTATTGATTTTTAGTTATAAAAACTTTATTTAAAATTTTTTAAAAATTAAAAATTGAAAACTCACAATCACCCGAAAAGCCCATAAGTCCAAAAAGTGTTTTCTAAGGGGCTGTTTGGTTTGCATTTTCGTTTTCTGTTTCCATTTTTTGTTTCCTGAAATTTTACAAAGGAAAAACTGGAAATGCTGGAAACAAAAATTTGTTGTTTCCAGTATTTCCTTTGTAAAATTTCAGAGTGAAAACAAGAAATGGTTTTGTTTCCAACATTCCAGTTTTTCCTTTGTAAAATTTCAGGAAACCGAAAATGAAAACAGAAAATGTTTTCGTAAACCAAATATGCCATAAATTTCTTCTGGAAATGTGTAGAAAATACGAAGCAATATGACCACCAAAATCCTTCCTACAAAGACCATAAAGCACTTGATTCTACAAAAATCAATATTCGTTTAATAGGGTTTACAATTAGATAAAAAGTTAATTATCCTGAAAACAATTGATTTCATTTCAATTTTTAAAGTATCGATTATTAATACTGCCAGTTTTACAAACAAAGGCTAAGCGGATACTTTTTTAACAAATGGGTAATTAATCAAACATTTTTATGAAACAAAATTGCAAGCGGGAAATTACACAAGTCCATTCAGGTCCCAACTCCCAACTTGTTTTTGACCTATATATATATCCACAAATAGGGCAGACATGATCAAAAGACCTAATGCCATAGCAGTATGCATTTACAATCATTGTCTGTTTCCCTGTCTAAAAGATATAAACACAATTAAAGCTGGAAGAACTAAGGCGTCTCAATTAAAAATTTCCCCTTCTTCACAGCCTCCGATCAGAACCTCCTCATCTTCATCTGCGGTGTACTCATCCTTGATAAATAAGCCAAGCCGCTCCAATGGGTTCTCAAACTGAAGTTTATCCAACGTCTCCAATGCAACTTTGTAGTCATTTCTACTGCCCAGGGCCTTGTAAGATAGTGTACACCCACTCAAAATTTCCAGTTCTTTCACAGCCTCCAAATTATGTTCAATCTCAACAGTTCTTTTCATCTACAAAACAAGACATCATAGTGAAAATTCATTTCATTAATCATACAAAATTCAAGTTACAAAATCATATATATATAATACAAGAATAAAACCTTTTCTATTGCAACTCGTGCAGCTTCTCTTTCCTTTTCTCTTTGTTTCTTCAATTCTTCCTCAGCCCTCATTCTTGCGGCAGCTTCAGCAGTTTTGATTTGGGCTTCAATCCTAGCTCTCTCTGTCATGAGCAAGGTTTGTAAATTGTAAAGATAAATGAATTAAATTACAATTCTCATCAACCCAGTAAGTCATTTCAAAGAATCTCATATAACAATTCAAGTATATTGAAGCATAAAAGTCCATGCAATATTTAGCAAGTACTTGATACAAAATGCAAATGGAATTTACTGGTTGCTGGTACCACTTTAAAAATTATATGACATCACAGTATGACAATTTACACTAACTATCAGGGAAAACACGAATGTGGATGTCATACTTTCTTATGATATTAGAAGGTCCTCCAGTCAATATAACATCAGTTCACATCATCTTATTGCCAACCAATCCACAATCATATAATACTTCAAACATCCCAATACAAAGCAACAGTTTAATCAGGTATTCAAAGAGAGTCTGTCTGGTTTACACAATACAGTGCGCTTTTTAACACAGATGAAATAAATAATTACATGAAGCACGTTCTATTTAGAAAGATTAAGTACATTGAAAAAATGGAACGAAGACAAATAAAGCAACTGATAAGCATTCAAAGTTCAAAACAAGCATAAAAATGTTCTACCAAATGAAATTGTTTCCCAAGAGAAAAATATTCACCTTCACGCTGCATCCTTTCTAATCTCTCTTTTTCAAGCTGCATTTTCAAAGGATCACCTTTATCACCCTAAACAGTGCAATGAAAGATAAATTAGAAACCAACACTGCATTAAAAAATGCCCTTCACCAAGGCAAGAGGAGAAAGCACCGTAATCAAGACACCCTTCACATAAAACTTACATGCTCAAGAAGCGTCTTTTGTTGTGCTTTCAAGATAGTATCTGCAAAGCGGCTTTTAAGCATGGCAGCTCGAAGAGCCTTTTTAGGTGACAGCTGTACAGGAAAAACAGGTGTGCTCCATACTACAAGATAAAAAAACAAAAACAACATAGCAATTAGTAACATACCAATTAGTGGTAAAAAAATCACCAGCTGTTAATTTAAGAAATGAAGGCAGAGAGAAAAACTGACCTTCACCAGAAGAGGCATCCGTAGCCGGAGTTGCATGCTGAGAACTAGCACATACATGTTCACTATCTAAAGAACTTGCAGCCCCTTCAGATAATATCAACATCACATATACTAAATCAGCATTTAAGTAACTGCGGTTAGAAGAATATAATATATCAAAAATCATAAAATCTTCTCACCATCAGAATCAGGATCAGATTTCCTCTGCACAGGGGATATGCATTTAGTCTGGCAGTCCTAGCATTAGATATAATGTTTCTTTTTAGATTTACAACCAAAAGGAATTGCTAAAAGATACTGCTAATTTGCTAATGATATTGATAACATCATTGTTAACACCTGTTTCAAAGCTACAGCACCAGGTGCAATAAGATCCCTTCCTGCAGATCCTTCAGAAGATACATCTAAATCAATGCACAAATATAATTCAATTAGGCAACAATGATGCGCTAAATACAGAAGCAACTAGAAGATCGTGAAACTGGTTCATGACATTTGAGTTAAAATGCTAGGAATTATTACACAACAGCATGTGATGTAACCATAAATATTACATTTACATGTGATAAAATGCAATGAAGGACCGGCCTTTGCAGAACCAGAAGGCTGTTCCTCATCATGGTTACCTTTGCTGCCTATAGAATACACAGTTATTAGCTCCTTTAAAGAGCCATAAACCCATAATGTATTCTTAATACATCATACCTTTGAGCAAGTCCTTCTCAATTGATTTGCAAGGAATCTGTGATAATTTAGGTACCTCCACCTATGAGCAAAACATTGCCAATATAATGACATCTTTCAAAAATACATAAAAGAAACAAAAGATGTATGCAACAATAAGGTGACTATGGAGAACAAAGTTGGCAGAAGTATCAATTTTATTTCATCAATTACAGTAAATATATATAGTATAGTTGTATGTTACAATTAAGGTTTTCTCCCTCACAGAAAACAACACTTACTTTAGTATCTCTTGCTGCGAATGAACTAATCTTAAGAATTCCTTTGTGTTCTGATACTTGTGACTTTCTCGGCAAGGTATCTTTATGCCGGGGATGTGTCCCATTACAACTTTTTTTCACAGTTTCCTTAATTGTTCCAGTCGTGCTCTTCCCATGCTCTTCTTCACACTTCCATTTTTTATCCATGTCTTTCCATTTTCTCTCAAATATTTTCTTGAGTTCCTTTGCCATTAAATGAACATCATTACCTGGAGGATTATATGTCATGGCATTTGAAAAGGTCAGTTTGACATCAGCTGCAAACGCCTCTTTTTCAGAATAAATATTTTTTTCCAGCTTGGATTTGATCGTGCCTAAATCCATGGGCTGAGATATAATTGTAAAATAATCTGGAATGTTCAATGCTACAGGATCCACTGGCTGACTAAACACCCAGCTATATGAATGAGACATTAAACTCTTCAGGATTGTAGCACACTGAAGTGACCCTTTTCGATCGATCTTCTGCCTTTTCTCCTTCTGGCCCTCAATACTCCCCGGCGGTCCCCTTTTGTTTGAATCTGGCACAGAGGATTTTTCAATTGAATTACAATGCCCATTTTGATCAGTTTGGGACACTTTCTGTCCAAACTCACATTTTGTTCCAGGATCAACTTCTATCCTTTTGGTGGAGAACTTGATCTTCAATTTTCTAGTTGGTACTATGGTTTCTGTGGCGATCATGGTGATGATCTAAAACTTGAAGTGCGAGGACACTCTTTAAATTTCCAAGTTCTCAAAAACCAAAAGACTCCAATTCCTTTGAGACAGCCGTGAAGCAAGCTATGCTTTCATGTGAAGACAGATCACCTGGATAGCCCCAAGTAAACATATCAAAAAGACAGAAGATACCAGCAATCACAGCATGTTTGTCTTAAAGTTATTTTTTCTTAAATATTATAATTTAACAATATAAATTGGTTATTTGACGTATATGGTATTAAATTAGAACCCCCGTAGAGTAAATCTTTCACACTAATTAAATATTTTCCCAAGCCAGAATTTAAAAGAACTAACATCCATACTACTGTAATTACCAAAACCAAAGAAACAATTTCCGGTAAGGAGTTCCAGTTAGAATAACCCAAACCATTCAAATATATCCAACCCGATAGCCATACAAGAACATGAATCGATAGCAACAAATTACCCACCCGCTTCACTAAATCAACACAGTAAACCAGAACTTCAACTAGATAACACAAAGAAATTCGCATTCAAACCGAATTTAAAAGGGTTGGGGAGGGGAGAGAGAAGAAAGGGCGAAAAATTGAAATCTTGCTGGTTAAAGAGAGGAAAAGAAAAATTGAAAGAGCTGTAAAAGAGATTTAGGGTTTGAAAAGGAAAATACCTGAATTGCGGCACTGAGAGAGGGCCGTGAAGCCCTCCTCGCACGTCGTCGAAAGGGGAAGCGGAGAAGCACTGCCTCTGCCTACCAATGTCACTCAGAGTGTTTTTTAGGGTTTTACTTATCTACGCGTGCCCTTGACTTTTCGGCTATTTGTTACTTGGGGCTTGGTTTATTTATAAGAATTATTTATTTCAGTGCAAAAAGATACTAATATCAAAGTATTGTTGTGTTGTGGACATCGAAATTCGAAAATCTTAACGTTAAACGTATAATATCTAAACCGTCAAGATCTAAAATCAATAAATCAATATCAAGAGCAACCTACTAATTTAGAGTTTCTTTTTTTGTCAAGATCTATAATAAATCTTTATAGATTTAGATCTATAAATAATAAATATCTAGTACTAATATAGTTGACAGGCTGGCAGATTTGAGCTAGCTGTTCCCGTTTCAAATTCTTGCTGGCCCAAGTTGCAAAACGGAAACTGAATGATATGTGGGCTATCTTTTATAATTCTCAGATGTGGCCCATTGGGCCTTTTCAAACAATTGGGAAGCTTAGTGACTTAGTGCCTACTAGGACTAACCCGATAAAATCCAATACAGGTTCTTAGTAATGGGCCACTTACCTATTTCTCTCTATTGTAAATATCCTATGAATTTTTTTTTCCTTCCACCTCTACTTCATATTCTTCCAAGTTTATAATTGCATTAAAACAAATTCATCCTCTAAAAGAGCCTGGACCAAACGGTGTGACTGAGTTATTTTATCAAAAAATGTGAGATATCATGGCTTGATGCTGTTGTTTTTCTTTTTTGTTAAGTTCTTGCAATTTTAAATGAGGGCAATGATCCTAAAGTTATTAATCACATTTATATACGTTTCATCCCTGAAGTTAAGAGGCTAAAAGCATGCCAAAGATTTTAGGACTATGTCTTTATGTAAGGTGATCTTTAAAATTAGTCACAAAAATTACTGTTAATAGTTTGAAGTTATTATTGACTGAATGTTTGAAAATGATATTGTGGTAATTATAGTTTGGATAATTTTCACAAATGTTTATTTATTATTATAATAATTATTATGAGTTAGGATCCGTTGACACCGGGTGTCAAACTTCAATATTTACACAGATTAATAACTTTTTATAGAATTTGAAATTGACCAATCCAACTGTTGAATCATATTATATTACCTCCATGATCATGCATATCAAATTTCAGATAATTTGGACATTTGTAGGTAAGTTATCTAATAGTGGACTTTTACTTATATTTTAAAAATATATTATACATTAAAATAAATTAGTTTGATGAAGTATCAATTAGTTTTTGATTTTTATGAAATTTTATAAGCTTGATCTACTTTATAATAACCTTCAATTCAGTGGTTGGATTGATCAATTTCACATTTGTAAGTCTTGAAGTTTGACACCTGATGTCAATGGATCCTGACTCAATTATTATATATAATGTATATAATATTGGACTCATTTTCAGTTTCGATAGGAGAACAGATTTTTTTTGAAATATTTTTTATTCTTAAATATTATTCTTTGAATTTAATTAATCATATTTTTTATTTATTAATATGAAGACTTTTTATAATTATCATAAAATGTTAAATTTAAATTTACATATATTATTTTTATAATTTTAAATATTTAATCTCTTACATATTTTTTTATGTATCTTTATAAATTCTAAAAATGCCATGTAATGTATCAAATACTTATTATTAGTTATATATGTAAACAAGCAATAATAGGTAAAAATGAAATCGCTACCTCGTTAAATAAATATTCCATATATACTAATAAATTGTTTTAAAATCATATTAAAATTCTAATAGATAAATAATTTTAATTTACAGCTGGCACATGGTCAAAACGCCTGAGTTCAACATCAATGAAGGTATATATTGGGTGGACGTGTCAAATATGCAAAGCAACAAGAAGAAAGAAAGAGTCCCCCCTACCCCTACAATACAATACATATAATATGTACAAGTCTACATACATATGACAAAATGAAAGAATGTGGTGGACTCTTACAGGCCATGAATATCATATCTCAATGTAAGACTGAAAATGAAATATAATCAATCCCTTTTGTTTATGTAAGACTAATGGCTGCCTAGGCTAGCTATGTGTCATCATCACTTCCCCAAACTTTTGAAATGACTTTTACACACTACTTCCAAATACCCCAAGCCATTAGTACACTTTTCCTTTTCCCCACACGAAACTTCCTCTCTATATATCTAATTAATATAAATTAATTATATATAATTAAAATGTGTGTGTGTATTGCTACGTACTATAGGTTTATATTTTGCTGTATGAAGGAAGGAACTGTTGAAATGGATAATGCCAAGGATTATTCCTGTGACTCTTCGGCGTTGGTTGATGGTACGTGCTTTAATTTTCTGTGCCATCATTATCAGGGATTCAAAATATTAATGGAAAATATATATAGAAATTGTTAAACTTGTTTTTAATTTCCACAAAGGACAGTGACATGTTTAATAAAATCCAGAGGAATGTGCAGTATCCATTTTCCACATATTTTCAAACAGAGTTTAGAATCAAATATCATTGTTCTGATAGCATTGTGCCACTTTGAATGGCTTAAATAAATTGTCACTGGTAAGGAATGGATGTTTGTTTATGACTCGTACACGTGCAGGATCACGCTTCTTTGTGAGAAAAAAAAAAGAAAAGAAAAGAAAAGAAAAGAAAAGAAAGAGTACTCTACTTATTTTATATATAAACTTTCATATATAAATCAAGTAAGTTCAATTTAATTATCAATTAAGTTGACGTTTTTAGATTAATTTTGAGAAACTTGAAACGTCAAATTAAAATTGAAGAATAATCTCAGTATAAATCTAGACAAATTTAATATCATTATATATACTCTGCATGCATATAGAATCTCACCGTTAATGTTGTATCATACTACCATTTTTTTTAGGTTTCTCGGAGTATCCTCCCAACCTAGGTAAGAGACTAATATCTCGGGAGTACTGTCAGGCGCAAAGTGGGGACCCTTCCCAACAGTATTTTTTTCATACACATGGATCCAAGGATTGAATCCAGGACCACATGCTTAAGGGACACTCGAGCCGCTTCCACTTGGACCAATACATGTTGGTTGTATCATACTACCATTATGGCATCATTTTTTTTTCAAAATATTTAACAAATTAAGGGCTTGTTTGGTTTACCAAAACATTTTCTGTTTCCATTTCCTGTTTTCTGAAATTTTACAAAGGAAAAACTGGAAATGCCGGAAACAGCAAATTTTTGTTTCCAGCATTTCCAGTTTTTCCTTTGTAAAATTTCAGGAAACAGGAAACAGAAAATGGAAATAGGAAACGAAAATGCAAACCAAACAGACCCTAAGAGTGTGTTTAGTAAAACTAGCTGAAAAGTTAGCTGAAAGTTTAAAGCTAGTTGAAAGTTGAAAAGCTCACTGAAAACTTAAAGCTAGTTGAAAGCTGAAAAACGATTGAATGTGTTTGGTAAAACTAGTTGAAAATGGTAATATGACATTTAAGGACAACATTAATTATTAAATAATGATAAGTGATGGTGGTTGAGGGTTAAACTTGTAATTAATTTTCAGCTAGTAGCTGAAATTTGGAGCTTTTTTAAAAAGCTACCCCAAGTAGCTTTTTAAGAAAAGCTTGTAACTACCAAAAAAAGCTACCAAAAAACTACATTCCCAAACACAGTTTTTTTTTTGTTTCAGCTAATATTTTTATCTTTTACCTTGCTGAAATGGCTAGCCAAACACACTCTAAATACATCTAACATCATGCTTTTATTGTACCAAAAAAAACATCACACTTTTATATCAAATGTGTGACAATCGATCATTTAAAAAAATATCTGAAAAAAGAGCATGGTTTCAACCTGAAGAAGTAGATTTTAAAAATATCATCTATGTCTTGATATTGGTTTTCTAACTATTGATACAATATAAAATATTGATAGAAGTGTGACCCACATTATTATTCACAATCAAACTTTGGAACTGTGAGCAACATTATTAGAAAAGGGTATAAAGAAAAAATAAAGTATGAATTCCATATACGGTTCATACCAATTAAATATCAATATACCAGTGCTTGTGAATGAGGACCACACGTATATTAACTAGTAGCAAGGAAAACATGAAGGAAAAATCATTAATGAAGAAATTTATATATTTTGTATAAAAGGTGTAATTTTAATGATTTTTTTCTTTTTATTTTTTCTTATCTCATGTTTTTATTTTTTATTTTCTTACAAACACCCTATTGAATCTCCCATGCCCACTCATATTTCCTAAGTTGTTCCACCAAATTGATCCTTCCTGAAACCCTCGTTCATCATAATTTTTTTAGCTCACTCCTATAGATATATATATAGAAATTTAGCATATATCTCCTGCTAATATTGTCATCTCTATTTAACATTCTTACTATTTGCATTGTCACTTGATATGCTTCATCATCATCATCCATCAACCTCCACCATAATAGTGAGTGGGGAAAGTAGTTTATTATATCATAACTTCCTTATCCTAACTATTAAATGGTTTTAGTTTTTTAAAAAATTCAAAACTGAAAACAGACAACACCAAACTAAACAATAAATAAATATATTCTTGACAATATAAAATAATGTATAAATATTGTACATAAAAAGATTTTACAAACAAAAAACAGAAAAGGAAACTTGAATGTGAAAGTGCATTTGCTACCCAACAACCAAACACATGGGCATAAGATTAATAAATAAGTACTTAAATGATAAGTTATAATACCGGCTTAAATTATTATATCCACTTGATTTATACATTTCTCTATTTGATTGATTCATCATTTTAATTTTTATGTTCAATCAATCTAGCTAAATAATTTTCTATTAATATTAAGATAAATAAATTAAACTGGTGTATAGGTTAAGCCATCAGAAGTTCTTAATTGCTTGGAATGGCAATGAAATACTTCACAATTAATCATAAGTCAGAACTCAGAAAACTCCAAATTATCCAGCAGATATTGCAATTTAATACAGCCGAGCGCATCTTATGGCAGTACTACTAAATTGCATATATAATTTTGTTTTCACCAGGCTGTGATATAGTCCACGTCATATTGGTTGATCTGGTCTTTGGGGGACAGGTTAATCATGCCATACACGTGTCACTGACATCATGGTCGTTTCCTCGTTCACTACATGTGGCCTCGTTGTCATCGAACTTGCTAGGATTTGGGGACCCCGCTATTCTTTCCCTTCACAAATCCTTTTAGTTCCTCCTTTCTAAAATTTGATTGCCGCCACCCATAATAATAAGAACATATATATCTTTATACTTAAATATGATAATGATTATATTTGTCAAATTGTGGGTTACTTGATCATATGGGTTGTTGGGTCGGTTTCTTAGGGCATGGTGTAGTTACGGTTTGCAAGTTTCTTCTTAATTGGCTTGGGAGGGAATGTCAATAACTTTAACTTCCATGTTTGCCAGTTTGTTACTTGTTGGACAATATCAGCATAATTGTATAACATGATTAAAAAAATTAATGCACTCAACAAAATACACGCATACATATTATATTTGTTTTGCATTTTTTCCTAAAAATGTAAAGCCACGTGTGGTTGTGAGAGACGCCAATCCCCACTCAATTATACATGTGAGAGGTCCTAAATATTTTCATCTTAATTACCAATTCTATCATTTTGTAGTAAAATTAAATTTCAATATGAAAAATTATAATTGATGATATTGAAAGCAAAAAATATGTAAAAGTGTGTGTTTGTTTTTGTGCCCGTGTATGTGTCACATAAATGTATAAAAACAAAGACTTTCATTGGTTTAGAAGCAAGTGCCCTATCTAATCATTAATGTGGGATATATGATTGAGAATAATTTATCGTGATGGTAAGAGTGGAAGGAATTCATCGTAAAGATTGAACTCTTTGCGGACTAATTCTCTCTATATATCGTTTAGAATGTTCTTTCTTTTTCTAGCCGCGGCGATAATAACTAAGTGAGTTATTTAATTTTAATCTTTTTTATTTAAATTTGATGATTATAAAATATTCTTATTATTTTCACATAAAAATATCATTTTTATTTGATACGCACCCTATATATATATTTCACCCAAATTCTTGTAGATTTTTTTTTATTTTGCATAGATGTATATATAATATTCTTAAATCAAATCTGAGATATGTATATCTTAATTTCTATTTTAGATTTGAGTTCTATACACATTGACGTTCATTTCAAGATAAAACAATATTTTGTGGGAGCTAGCGATCAAATTGCGAAGGAAAAATTAAAATCCATTTCTTATAAGCCAAATTGAATATTGGACCAACTCGTTCATTAATTCAATTCTTGTAACTCCAGGAATCCATGCATCTTTTAAAAAGATTCTTTTCTGTTTCATAATGCTTAGTTTCATTTAATTAAGTATATTAAAGGATGCAATTTGTTATTCTTCAGCTTTAATTTTATTACCTTTTTTTTTGCTTGCCTTTATTTGGTTGCTGTTCTCTGACTTCTCTCTGCTCTCCTCTTCACCACTTGCAAACCGAAGTTTAACGAAACTATATTTTTTAGATAAAAAATAAAACTTAAAAGTGGGGAGAATATTAGCAGACCTCGCCACAAATAATATGGATATAGCTATAGTACAATATTTTTTTTCCTGCATTCCTGTGTTAATTTAATCAACAACCAATCGAATATGGCAAATGGGTCCATCAAACTGATCAGACATAATCATGCATTCAATGATGAAGTACTAATAAAGTCCACCATATATAGTGTCGCACGAATCTACAATAAGAATGTACTTAATTTGATATGGTACATTTTTTTTGTTACAATTTGGTATGGTACATGCATCAACTGGTTTTTTTGTTTAACCACAGGTATCCAGCGAGGAATTTTTCCATCCACAAGACTCGAACTCGAGACCTTGCTTAAGGGGAATCAAGCATGTACCACTTAAACCAACCCCCATTGGTACATGCATCAACTGGTTGAGTACTCGTAATCATTAATACACATTAACATTTTTTCAATTAAAATTAACTTAACACACAATCCAGTTGTTTGGTGCAAATAACCTGATTTGATATTTAGAGAGTTAAGATCGATATGCATAAATTAATAAATAAAAAACCATTAAATAATTCCAGCACAAGTTATCATTTTTATTTAACACGGTGCGCTTTTTTATTTCTTTTTGAGAGAATGATTTTTAATTACAAAATCATGAGTGTTTTTTTATTAATTAGAATATCTATCATTAGAATAATCTCTTGACTAATAAGATTGAATTTATTTAGCTTTTGAAGTATATATCCTCTGTGTGCAATATAATATATATAATTATGAATAAATCATGAATATTGAAAGAAACAATTAAATTTTTTTCGCTAGTGCATTCCAGAGAGGCCGGATCCATATTATAATCAATACCCCACGTTTTAAAGAATCGAATCTAAGAGTTCAATCAAATTCTCCTGTCCCTTTATCTGTGGAGCTATACTAAGGTAATTTGAATATTCTAAAATAATGAAGATTGCATTTTACATGAGTACATATATTGTCTGCTAAACAAAACAAATTAATACTATATATATAAAATAGTGTAAGCTAAGAGTATAGTAGTAATTGGCAAAGGTTGAATAATTAAAATTAGAACTAAACTGTAAAAAGGTCGATCGGGTAAGGAACCACACAAAGTCATGACATTGTATCTAGTCGTAATTAAGGATTGGTACGTTCTTATTTTCTCTTACTAGCTAGTCCTCCACTCAATTCATTAATGCTCACTCCGTCCTATTTGTTGATGCTGATGAGTTCTGCAGCCTGTAAAATAAAGAAAACCTGAGGCGCGTGAGGGGCACGTTGTCCTTAAGGATTCATCGACCGGATGTGATGCTCCCCCAGGATACAACAGGTTCGTCCCGAACCGCCGTGAGCAAGTACGAGGTGGCACTGAACTGGAAAGAACGATCAGTAGGATCAGAAGAGCAGAACCGAGGAGGAGGATACCGTTTTTGAAAAACAGATAGGATTAACATCTATCTGTGCGGTTTTTTGTTTTTAAAAAGTAACTGACAGATAGAAGTGGAGTGAAAATAGGAACCACTACTCTGTTAGTGCGGATAGGGTAATCCCATAAAATCCGAGTAAGACCAAGTCAAAATTAAAATCTAAATAAAACCGTTTTCTGAGATAAGGTTTAGTCTTTCAATTTAAAAAAAATAATTTAAATAAAGTGGGAGTAAAAAGCTGGTGAGGCACCATTATCGTGCGCGCATGGGGGGGGCAAATCGGAGAATTTGCACTAGCTAGGCCCATCCTTGTGCGCGCGAGCCCATCCTCTCACTAGCTTGTTTAACAACCAATATCACAAGTTAATATATAAACCCTTATAAGGCTCCCTCACCAAGCAATGTGGGACTTGGAAATAAGCAAACTTTTGAAATAGCTTAAAAAGACAACAATCCCCCACATATTTCAAAAGTTTTTAAAAAACAATTTTAAAAGGAAGAAAGTTCTGCTCTGAACCACTAACATGAATGTTAATGCGTCGAATCTGGTGTCTTTTGGACTATGAACCAGACCTAGATTAATAAGTCGTAACATACAAGCGAATCGGTGGAACGAGTTCCTATGAACCAAGACACTTTAGTGTATGCCAGAGGTCTTACCAATCACATCACACCCTACAGTTCTTTCCGTTACCGCTGTGTTGCGCTGTAAGGCCATGCGCTCGCCTGGTATTCATGAGTGCTCTAGAGATTTCGCCTAAATCTCATGCAAGCGGCCCCACTTGACACTCATATAGGTGATTTCATCAAGTGTATGCTGCACTTCATACACCACCTGTAAGGGATATGAGAATCATTAAAAGCCTTTCGGGCTTATCCTCTCCAATATGCAGTCTAGCACCTCATACACCATAGGAAGGGACAAGTAAAATAGTGCTAGCAAAACTAACAGCTGACTTGTTTTTACCCATATGAACCTTCTTCATGGGGTCTCCAATCACAAAGGTTGGGTTACCATCACTGTTAGTATCAAAATGGCTTTAGTCCCATTCCCCTCGATGTTTCATATATATATTTTCTACCCAAGGGTTTAGTCAGAGGATCGGCCAAATTCACTTCTGACTTTACATAATCAATGGAAATTATTCCATCTTTCAGCAGCTGCTTCACCACGTTGTGTCTTAACTGAATATGTCTACTTTTGCCATTGTAAGTCTTTTGCCTTGCAACGGCTATAGCCGACTGGCTATCACAATGAACATACACTGATGGTGTTGGTTTCATTCCTAACGGAATGTCTGCTAAGAAGTTTTTCAACCACTCAGCTTCATTACCGGCCAATTCCAGAGCTATAAATTCAGATTCCATAGTGGATCTGGCTATTATAGTCTGTTTGGTCGATCTCCACGTGACAGCACCACCACCAAGTGTAAAGATGTAACCACTAGTGGATTTTGTCTCATCTGAATCTGAGATCCAGTTAGCATCACTGTATCCTTCTAATACAGCGGGAAATCCACCATACATAATACCATAATCCATGGTACCTCTCAAGTATCTCATGAGTCTAACAAGTGCACCCCAATGATCCTTATTAGGATTCTGAGTGTATCTACTCAACCTGCCCACGGCATAGGCAATGTCAGGTCGAGAGAAATTCATTAAATGTAACAAGCTCCCAATTATTTGCGCATACTCAGACTGAGAGACAGGGTCACCTCGATTTTTCTTTAATTGAGTGTTGCCATCATAAGGGGTACTCACAGGGTTGTCATTAAAGTGTCCAAACTTCCTAAGAAGTTTTTCAACATAATGTTCTTGGGATAGTGTAATACTATCACCCTTCCTTATGATTTTAACACCCAATATCACACTTGCTTCACCTATGTCTTTCATATCAAAGTTAGATGCAAGAAAAAGCTTAGTCTTAATCACTACATCCAAGCATGTGCCAAATATAAGCATATCATCTACATATAAGCAAATGATAACACATTCACCATTTACAACTTTTGTGTAAACACATTTGTCTACTTGAACAATAGAAAAACCATCATCTATCAAAGTCTGATTAAATTTCTCATGCCACTGTTTTGGAGCTTGCTTTAAACCATACAAGGATTTGAGAAGTCTACAAACTTTATTTTCTTGACCAGAAACTACACATCCTTCAGGTTGAGACATATAAATTTCTTCTTCTAAATCACCATTTAGAAAAGCCGTTTTTACATCCATTTGATGTATAATCAATTTGTAAATAGAAGCCAAGGCTATTAAAATTCGAATTGAAGAAATTCTAGTCACAGGAGCAAATGTATCAAAATAGTCAATATTTTGTTTTTGAGAAAAACCTTTCGCAACCAATCTTGCTTTATATTTTTCAATAGAACCGTCAGGATTAAGTTTCCTTTTAAAAATCCACTTACAACCAATGGCTTTTGCTCCCGGAGGTAAATCAACTAAAATCCAAGTTTTATTTTTAGAAAGAGAATCAATTTCAGTTTTAATAGCCTTGTTCCAAAATTCGGCATCAGAAGAAGAAACAGCTTCATCAAAGGTCAAAGGATCATTTCCAATCAAGTAAGTATAAAAATCATTTCCAAAAGACGTTTCTTTTCTTTGTCTTTTACTCCTTCTCAAATCCTCATATGAGTTCTCATTGTTATTTTGAATTGTTGCACGAGAAACAGATTCAGACTTCAAAGGGAACACATATTCTAAGAACTCAGCATTTTTTGTTTCCAAAAAGGTATTACAATCAAGCACATCACTTTTCAAGACAAGAAAACGATAGGCAGCACTATGCTCAACATAGCCAACAAACATACAATCAGAGGTCTTAGAGCCTATTTTCCTTTTCTTAGGGTCAGAAAGCATAACCTTAGCTAGGCACCCCCACACTCTCAAATAACTTAAGTTAGGCTTATACCCTTTCCAAATTTCATAAGGAGTCTTACCGGTTTTCTTATGTGGGATCCTATTTTGCAAGAAACAGGCAGCTAAAAGGGCTTCCCCCCACAAGTTATCTGGTGCACCTGAACTAATGAGCATGGCATTCATCATTTCTTTTAAGGTCCTATTTTTCCTTTCTGCTACCCCATTAGACTCAGGTGAATAAGGTGGAGTTACTTCATGTATTATGCCTTCTTTTTCACAATACTCATTAAATAAAATGTACTCTCCACCCCTATCAGATCTAACCCTCTTGATTTTCCTATTTAATTGGTTTTCTACTTCAGCTTTATATAATAAAAACATATCAAATGCTTCATCTTTATGTCTAATTAGATAAACCTTAGTGTATCTTGAGCAATCATCTATGAACGTCACATAATATTTCTTACCTCCTCTTGTTACAGTTTGTTTTAAATCACCTAAATCAGAGTGAATTAAATTAAGTAATTCAGTTTCACGTTGAACAGGAAGACAAGATTTCTTGGTTAATTTAGATTCAATACAAACAGCACATTTATCTTGATTTTCATTATTAATACCAGAAATCATACCAATTTGGCGCATATTCTTAATATAAGAAAAATTAACGTGTCCTAATCTAGCATGCCATATATCAAACGAATCAAGCATATAAGCAGAAGAGGAAACATTTTTATTCAATACTTCGGAAACATTAAGAACAAAAAGTCCCTGATCACAATATCCCTTGCCAACAAATACATTATTTTTGGTCATCACAATTTTGTTGGACTCAAAAGACACCTTAACCCCAACTCTTAACAATAAAGACACAGAGACCAAATTGGCCCTAATATTAGGGACATGCAGTACATCATTCAAAGCCAAGGTCTTCCCTGATGTGAGTTTGAGAAGTACTTTTCCTTTTCCTTGAACTGGTGCAGTTCTGGAATCACCAAGATATACAAGTTCTTCTCCTTCCCCTACAGCAATGTAGGAGGTGAACGCCTCTTTATTGGCACAAATGTGCCTGGTAGCCCCAGAGTCTACCACCCACTTGGTCACATCAGTCACAATATTAGCTTGAGAAACAACCGCCGCAATGATATCATCTCCCTCTACCAAATTTGCCTTTGGTTTGGGAGGATTGTCGTTTCTCGCACGGTGTCTGCATTGATATGCTTGATGACCTGGCTTTCCACAAACAAAGCAACATCCCTTTTTCTTGAAGTTAGCGTTGGGATTAGTAACCTTAGGGACAAAGTGATCAGAGTTTGACTTCGTACCTTTTTTGTTAGCTTTGTTTTGAATGAGATTGGCTCGTGCCGCTAGAGCCCTTGCCCTGGCCACTTTGAGCTCCCTGCGGTTGGTATCTTCAATGATGATATGGGTGATCAGATCTGCCAGCGACAATTGCTTATGTTTGTGTTTGAGTTGTTGTTTGTAATCGTTCCAGGAAGGGGGCAGCTTCTCAATCAATAGACCAGCTACAAATTCGTCTTGTAACTCAATATTTTCTCCTTTCAGATCCTCGAGCAGTTTATGATACTCATTTATCTGGACCTTGATGTCCTTGTCTTCAGCCATCTCCCATCTGTAGTAATTGCCAATGACGAATTTCTGCTTCCCAGCATCTTCAGCCGTGTATTTTAGATTGATGGACTCCCAAATTTTGTTTGCCTCCTTGTAAGAGCAATACACATCGAAAAGCTCGTTAGATAAGGTACTGAGAATAGTGTGACGACATACCTTATTAGCGTTGGTCCACTCTTCTATGAGTTTTAGATTAGCAGTCTGTGGTGGCCTTGATTCTGTAAGAGCGTAAGCGACTCCATGGAGATCGAGAACAGAGAAAAGGCGCTCCTGCCATCTACGATAGTTTTGTCCTCCAAAAACCTCTATCTTCGAGATATCAGGGAATGGTTTCGCATAGAGCGCATGGACGGGAGGAGGAGGTGGTTTTGGGTCGCCATCTCCGTTGGAATGTTCAGCGTCAGAAGCAGAGGGTGCAGAAGACATACTGAATCCTTAAGATTGTTGATGCTGATGAGTTCTGCAGCCTGTAAAATAAAGAAAACCTGAGGCGCGTGAGGGGCACGCTGTCCTTAAGGATTCATCGACCGGATGTGATGCTCCCCCAGGATACAACAGGTTCGTCCCGAACCGCCGTGAGCAAGTACGAGGTGGCACTGAACTGGAAAGAACGATCGTCCGTTAAGTGTTTGTTTGATTTATAGTTGAGTAAAATTAATTATGAAAATAAATGGTTGAGATGAATGATATACGTTTTACAAACATGTTAAATGGAAGTGATTTAAAATCAATTTCACAAAACTATAATCTTGCGTTTTTTAACACAAAACCAAACGGGCTATATATATTTATATTAAGTGAAAAATGCTAGGAACACACTCTTTTGAACACTCTTCCTAACACACTCCATGTGATTGGTTAAAATTCACATGGGTCCCAGGTGGGACCCACGAATTTGTGGGCCCATGTGAATTTTAACCAATGGAGTGTGTTTGAGAAAATATTTAAAAGAGTGTGTTGCTAGCACTCCTCCGTCTATTTCGATAATCTCTATTATTAGTCTCTCGCTGACAACTGACAACTACCTCGGTTAAAAAAAAAACTATAGTGTGAATTAATGTTAAACTGCAAATAAGGGAAGAGTCGCTATTTCCCTCAAGTAACGTACTGTAAAATGAATTGGTCAAATTGTATTGATAAAAAATAAACAAGTTTTATTTTATTCACTATACATTATATATAAATTATTTACATAGTTGAACACGTGACATATTGAGACAAAAACTTAGAATAGTGAATTTCGGCAGCATGATTCCCTATTGCGTTTTTTAAATTGTTGTTCCCATCAAACAACAATACTTTATCACAGTGAATCTGCTAGAAAAACTTTGAATCTAAAATTGAAATAACCTGCAACCACATATGGCTAGTTTGATCCTGAAAATACGATGTACCCACACACACACGAAAACTGTTGACCCTATATACTCGAATTGCCAAATCCAGTTCTCAAGCTTTCTGTTTTGTCCTTACACATTATTATTCTCTTAAGACTCAAATATTGCCACGACAGGGAAAAATTAAAGCGACAACTAATAATTTATGCCGATCCTTTTCTTGCCTGCCAAATCATAATTAAAACCCATGTTACCATATTGAGTTCCCTTTCAAGAGCCTAGCTAACATAGGCCACCTTCTTGTAATTTTTTATATATATTGAGACAAAAGCCTTTTTTTATTCTTTATATATTGAGACAAAAGCCTTTTTTATTCTTTATTCTTTTAATTAATTTACTCTCTTAATTATTAATTTATTTTAAATTTAATCTCACACTCACAAGTCAAATTAATTAGGGCCTGTTTGGTTTACGAAAACATTTCCGGTTCTCATTTCCTGTTTTCACTCTGTTTCATGTTTTCTGAAATTTTACAAAGAAAAAACTGGAAATGCTGGAAACAGCAAATTTTTGTTTCCAGTATTTCCAGTTTTTCCTTTGTAAAATTTCAGGAAACAGGAAACAGAAAATGTAAACAGAAAACGAAAATGCAAACCAAACAGGCCCCAAAATCACGTTTGAAACGTGACTCCGGACTAATGCTACTGTCTATAACATTACTTTGTATCTACATTTAAAACGTGATTCTGCAGTAAACAAAACACACACTTAATTACACAATTAAACAAAAGTAAATTAAAAGTAAAATTTATTACGGTAAACTGTACTGAACTAATACTTTTTTTTTTTTACTTTCACTAATTAACCTTCTCCACAAGACAGATGACAAGAGGGTGAATTGGCAGAAGAAATGTAAAACCAAAAACAAACAATATTCCACGCACAGCACAAGCAGACCTTAAAACGTTAAAGTTTTAACTTGAAAACCTTCTCTTTTATTGTAATCTATGGACAAAACTGGAACTAAAACTGTTTATATGCAGGAGCAGACAAATGACTCACAGAAGTGGGGGGTGCGCGCAGTGCACACCCTTTGCAGAGCAGAGCAAAGTAAACCTTCCGGAATTAATCGCCCAAGTTGAAAGCCGCTTGCTTCAACCAATGTGCACGAAAACAAAATTAAATACTACTACATCATTAGACTCTAAATTAATTCACTTCATTTCTTATCTTCAAATGTTTCCGCCTGTTCTTTTCTTCCTTCTTACAATTTGATGAGACTCCAAAAAAGATCTCCAAAATTAAAAAAAAAAAAAAGAAAAAACGAAGACAGCGATCTACTTTCCGCTTCATTTTCATTTTAATTTTCTCATCATCCAAACACGATCCAATATTCCTATGTCAAACTAAACCTCCAGAAACCCAGTCAACCTAAGAATTGCGTTCCGGACCTGGCTCAAATCTCGCCCCTTCAATGTCCTCCCGTTCCCTGTGCACACCGAGAACGCCATTTTTCCGGTGATCCTCCTCCCTATGATCACGTGCGGCGGCACCATCTCCTCCTCATCCTCCGTCTCCTCCCACTGCCGAGGCATCATACTCTCCGGGATATTCACCGGCAGCGAACTTGACACCGTCTTCCTCTCCTTCTCAGCACCAGCTCCGCAACGCATGGCCTCAGAATTCTTCCTCTGCGGCAGCTCTGCTACCTCATAGAGGCCTTTGGTAGCGGAGGGAGGGTGGTGGTGGTGGTCGGAGAAGACAACCTCGGATTCAGAGAACTCCTCTGCCATTTGGTTGGTGTTTTTTGTTTTGAAGGTTTGGGAATGAAACAGTGAAGGGTTGGGGGGTTTATTTATAATGAGATGAGATGAGAAGCGTAGTGAGTAATCTTTTGGATTTGGATTTGTGTTGTAAGATGGCGTCATCTGAAGGGCGCGTTGAGTGCGGTCCTTTCCTTTCTGCCAAGTCCCTGCGTGAATTTCATTTCATTTTTCTTTAGTCGGCTCCTTCTCATGAATAAAACCAGCTACCGTTTCTTTTTTTCTCTTTCGGGTCCCACTTTTCTTTACTTTAATATTTTATATTCCTTTTCTTCTAATTAACTTGTAACTTGTCTCTCTAGTTAATCCCATTTTTTAAATCTTACATGGATTATTGGATTGGATGAACTTCTCTCTTTCTACGTTTTCCATTATTTTTCTATTCTTCTTTTTTCTCCCCTCGTAACAATTCTTTCAACGTATATGGCAGCTAGCTAGTATGAGAATTGCACGTTTTCTATGTATCTATTCCTCTGAGTATATTAAATTCAGGTTCAAATTTAAGTATTAATTAAGATAATCAGTAAATCTCTGAATTAGGTAATAAAGATTATTTTAATGTCACACACATAATGATTGTAAATAAAACAGTAGTATTATACTATTATTTAAGTATTTACCCCTACTCTGCATTGATTACAGGCAGTGAATTCTTTTACTAAGTATTTAACTGTGTCATTATAGATTATAGTTAGATTGTAACAGATTCGTGAATGTTGCCTACATCTCTTTCTCGTGGGTCATTATGAACCAATGAATTAGGCCATGGCACAAGTGTAGAAACTATTTGTTTATTCTTTTTTATATATAAAAAAGCATTACCTTTTTAGTTCAAAAAGTTAGTACCTTTCAAATATTTTTTAATAATTATATAATATAGAAAACTGTTAAAAAATATTTTAATATTTTTAATTAAAGTTAAATTAATTATTTTAGACTTTATGAAAAATTATTTCAGAAAATGTTATTTTTTTTAAAAAAAATATAAACAAACAAACGTTGAATACATGACAAATAAGAGAAAAATGATTGTGTACGTGTAAAAAGTTTTACGCAGACGGTTAATCACAACCCTTAATTTATGGTAAGTTTGTTGACTTTATTAATTAATAATTTAAAAGTCATATAAGTAAAAAAGTATGATTAAACGTAAGTATAAAACTCTTTTACACTGTCAGTGCATACTAATTAAACTCGACAAATAAAATCAACGTGGTTTATTTGCATAATAACCGTTGAATTTGTACTATAGTACATCAATACCTAGAGGACGGAGTTCAGTTAATTAAGCATTTTAACACGGTGAAAAACATTTATTAATAATTTGAAGGTGCTGCTATAGTGCTATGAAACAAACAAGAACAAAACAAAATCTGCGTGGGACTCATTTCTCTTTTAAAAATTCGTATGAAAACTGATGAGGTTTTACATATACAAATAAATTGTTCAAGTAATGGATGAACTTTTGATAACATGCAGTTAAGACTGTAATTTACAAATTAAGAAGAAATTACATTTTTTTTTTCTGTAGGCGACGAAAGAAAAAGGTTTCGCTTAACTATTTTATATATATGTTCATGTTGTTTTAATTATTTAAATGTGATCAAATTAATTTAGATTTTATTTTTTGAACTTTGTGTGTTTATTTTCGCTTAAATATTTTCAAAAAAGTATTAGACCTAAAACAAATCTCTTGCAGACAACATATTTGGATTAATACAAAAAGTAATTTATACCCTTTAACCAAATCTTTTCAATACTATAGAAAGTATTAACTATTTTCTAGTTTCCAATGTATTAAATATATTTATGTTTTACTGGGTAGCATTTTACTAATTAATGCCTTATATTATTAATTGCTTGAAAAAAATTTAAAAAATATTAACAGAATGATATTATTGTTTTATTAATTTTTTAATTTGATTTTCTTAAATGTTTTTTAATATACTTATTAGAAAATTCCATAAAGTATTTTTTATAAAATTTTATTGCAAGTATTGCATTTTTTTATTAAGTTGAATTTTTAGCATTTAATTCTTACTAAAATCAATTACTTGAATATATTAGTTTCAAAAGCATTTAAGATAAATATAAAAAATAACCAAAATTAATACTTAGTCATTGGACACTTTTGTGAAAATCTTATTATAAAAGTTGCACAGCCTTCTATTGTTCTTTGATTTTTTTATTGCAGAGTCAATAAATGAGATTTGAATTACATGTCTCCGAATGACATCCAACACTACAACAAATTATACAATGATCCAGCTATGTGCACATATCAACCAAACCATGTGATCCTTTTGTAACTGATAATTTCTCAACAAGTTTGTGCATCAAATTCGAGAATCGTGCCTTGCAAACAAAATTATCTATAAAACGGTCGCTGTGAATTGGCACTGGGGTGTAATCGGGTCGGGTTGGATTGTGTGGGGTTTGGTGTGGCATCAAGTCTGAACCGATAGAATGGTTGTGGGTTGGGTTGGTTTAAGTTTTGAATTTTTTGAGTGAGTAATCCGACCCGACCCAACCCGAATAGGTTCGGGTTGGGTCATTAGTTCATGAACATTTTTCCCTTTTTTAAATAATGTGAAAGATGAAATGAAATCAAAATATAAAATGAAAAAAAAAGAAAAGCAACAAGGAAAAATAAAATAAGAGGAGTAGATGAAATACTTTTTGGGGAACCATCCTTGCTTGTGTTGTCGTTGCGCCTATTTTTGTTCTCTCCGGACAAGAAAATGAAATAAGATTAGGTCTTATTTTCCCGGTTTGGTTTGATTCGAGTCTATTGGGTTCAACAGAAGCAAACCCGATACCCGAACCGAATCGGGTTTAGAAGAAGTTGTCGAACCGAACTGAATACCCGAACCGATCAGTTAGATGTCCTTCGTGTTGGGTTTGATTCATCGAGAGACATATTTGAAGCAGAATCTTCTCCATATCTAAATAGACACTTGGCAAAACCACCTCGAATTAGTGGTGTCATTTCACCCTCCACCCACACGCTTGTAGAAGCTTCCAGGACTACTATAAATACCACTATGCATGTCATGTAAAAGGTGCACACCGGTTCTAATTTTGCCAGCACTTTGTCAAAATTATATACTGACTTATGGGTTGAGTATCTTCGCAGACATACTCAAAGTCTATTTGATACACCTGAAGAGGAGCTTGGGGGAATGTGAGGAGTGACGAAGAAGAAGCTGAAGCAGCAAGGAGATTTGTTCGGCAGAACAACCTTTTACCACAGATAAAATTTAAAAAAGGTTAATGAATCAAATTTAAATGAAAGAAACGAAAATCATGATCTGTAGGCATGGGTTCACTCAAAACATTCACTGGAAATTGATTTTCCTGAAAAATAACATATATGTCTCTAAACGACATCTAATACTACATGAAGTACAACAATCTAATTGTGTGCACCCATTAACTCACGTGCACCCACTAACTGTGTGCCTTTTGTTACATGAAATATAACAATCTAGCTATACCCACCAACCAAACCATATGTGTTCCTTTTATAACTGAGAAATTTTGAAAAGGCTAATGCATCGAATTTGAGTGAAAGAAATGAGCATTAATCAAGACCCCGCATGAATGAGTCAAATTCAAACAACTACTAGGAATTGGCAATCACGAAAAAATATATATATGCCTCTAAATGGCATTCGATTAATGCTACACCCGAGTTCTCTCCAAATGTCCATTGAGAATTGAGAGACGTAAAAAAATTGAGGTATATAATCCTTATGGGATCCAATGCCCCATGAAATACAACAATCCATCTATGTGCATCAACCAAATAAAGCATGTTTTTGTATCAAATGATTTTTGAAAAGCTAAAACATCATATTTAAGTATAATTAAGAAATGAAAGTCATGACCTGCAGGCATGCGTTCTCCCTAAACAACCACTGGGAATTAACAATCAAGAAACACATGCATGCATCATGTTTTATTCATGCAAATAATAATAAAAAAGACAAAATGAGTTATGAGTAAGACTATATATACACTACTCTTATTGGTAAATATGATCTTTGTTGAAATCTCCCAAAAAATTATAGACAAGATCATTATTTCCTAATCCATAACCAAATATGGTTAAAAATTGTAATATCTTGACTTATGTATTGACCACCACTTTGGTATAAGCTTAATGAACATTTAACTAGCTAGCCATTATTATAGATACTCTAAGCAACGTCATGCAATGCCAAAGGAGGGTAAAAAACCTTTGTTTTATCACATATCTTAGGGGTAGTACCTTGGTCAATTTCTGAACATAGCATGATCCCATGGTTATGTCCAAATCACTAAAGGTCTATTTATTTGCAGATTTTAAAACTAATTTTCTATTTATAAAAATAGAAAAATGGAAAACATGTTTGTCAAATCATTTCTAAAAATAATTTTGAAAAGTGCCACTATTTTTTAATCTGCTTTTCATTGAAAAATCGCACACACAATTCATGCAGAAAAACTTAAATATGAGATAAAGTCAGAAGTGTGTTAATCAAAAGGGAAATAATGAGATGAGATGAAAACCTAAATGAGAAATTAACAAATTAAATAGGTGCGGGTACGATTACTAGGGTACCAAACACTATTTGTTTAAATCTTTACCCATTCATGAATCCTATTCACATCTTAAAATTAAGAATAATATTTTTATCTTCTTTATGAATTACATTTATTCAAATTTAGAATATAAATTATTACAAATATAATTTTTTATCATATATACTATGATTATTCTAAAGGAAAGCTTCTTATATATTTAAAATTTTGAAGAAACGAATTAAATAATTGTCTAGAGTATAAAAATAAACAAAAATCAATATAGTTTATAAAAGAATGGCTATGATTTCTCATTGATTCATTAATTAAATTATGTTAGTTTATATGATAGTCCATCTATTTTAATTTGATTTGATTTTAATAAATTTTGTTTCATTTTTTTGTTTTCACCGTAGGTATCTTCTATTATAAGGGGCACTCATATAAAAGTGTGTTTAGTGATAATCAAACCCAAGAACTTATCCCACAATCTTAGTCCGTATTATCAACTGAACCACAACTTTTTGGTTAAATTTATTTCATTTTGATAGTCATTTTATAATATAATGGATAATTAGATAATTTTTTTCTAATTTCATCCTTAACAATTAATAAGAGATAAATTAAAAAAATAATAAATAAATGAGAAATTAATTAATATGAGAGATAAGAGATATAATAAAAAAATTTATTAATATTTTTTATAAAAAATATAATATTAATTATATTTTTTTAGTTCTCACGCCGCTATCCTAAAGGACAATCAAAACAAAATAGAGTAACAATTAACGTACTTAATATATGAAATGCTAAAATAATTTTAACTCTTAATAAACGTGAATTACGTCATAAAAAATTTAAAATACAAAATCACGACAAAAAATGTATGATTATACCAAAAAAGCAATGTAAAAATTCCTACAAACAACAAATTTAAAATTTAAATATAAATATTTTTTTAAAAAAATTATGAGTCCCTTACATATATAAAATTATTTTAAAATCCTAATATATTAAATAAACAAGATGAGAATTAATGTGCAATCTTTTTGTTTGTCGCCGTTGCCGTGATTGACTGATTATAGTTCTAATTAATATGGCACCAGATAAATTATGTTAGACTTTTATATAATGGGACACATCACAGTGCTTACCACACATTTACAATATGATTATTTAAGTTTTACCAAAAAAAGATAGAGAGAAAGTTGATTTTGTGCTTATCGAGCCCATGATACAAATAGTGTGTAACACTGTATTATGTACCTGTATTGGGACTCTTTATATAAAACAACGGCTCAGGCCAAATAAAAAAAATGATAAAGAATAATAAGCTATGATTTTTTTTGAAACTAGCACAGTACTCGTGCATTCGCACGGGTGACGTTAGGTTGTGGGTGATTTTTGTTTTTTTACATGCATTACTAATTTTTTATAATATGATTAACTTATGATATAATTATATATATATCAATTAGTAAAATGTGAAGAGCATATTGATATCGTGTTTATTGAAAGAGTTTAATATATATACACAGTCAGTGTAAGGAAGTTTTACGCATAAATCTAATGATGTGCCGTCACATCATTTATTAAATTTAGTAACACGTGCATAATGTGTCATATTCATTAAATGACGTGGTGACATACCATTGGTTGTCTGTGTAAAATTTCGTACACTGACAGTGTATACCAATTAAATCGTGAATGAAAATAGTAAACAATACATAGTTAATATAATTATAAATTTAAAATATATTGATCATTGAGATCCCATAACCCAATCACTTTAAACATATATGAAATGCATGGAAAAAAATCCTTTTGGGAAAAACATAGTCACCCCGTGGATAATATGTTCATAAAAAACCACTTTACTGAAATGAGAATAAAAAATAAAATTAAAAACTAAAAAAAAGTATTCATAAAAAAACCACTTTACTAAAATGAGAATAAAAAGTAAAATAAGAAACTAAAAAAAAGTGCTTAAATGTGACATGTGTATTGAGCGAACAATTTTAATATAAAGCAAATATAATAGAAATGATAAGAAAGATGATAATTGAAAACGTTAATAAATAAATTAGAGAGATAAATAATATATTAAAAATAACGTTAAAATGTAAATTAACATATTTAATATAATTTTTAATCTGTGTTTTCATGTAATAGAACAAATCAATAACAGTGAATAATGGGAGAACATATTTTATATAATATGATAAAAAAAGGAAAAAATGAAAATTGCAAAAACAAGATCATCTCCTGTGAAGATACCCGTGGTTCAAAAAAAAGACTTTAAAGAAGCGAGAATGATAAAACTAAAACTGATAAAAAGTGACACGTTTACAGGGGAACAATCTTAAGTTAAGGAGTAAATAGAATAAATAAGAAAGATGATAATTGAAAACGTTAATGAATAAAATAGAGAGATAAATAATATATTGGAAAAATCACATTAAATTTAATGAAAATCAACACATTTATTATATTTCTTAATTTGTATTTTTATGTAATGAAAAATCAAGAATGGATGATGAGAGAAACAATTTTAATATAATAATAATAAAAAAGTAGGAACAACACTGTCTCCCGTGGTTCATAAAAAATAACTATTGTAATGAAACATATTAATAGAAGCGAATAATTAGAGAAAAAGCTTTAATATAATAATAAAAATGGAAATGAAAGTGTGATGAAAAACAAAAAAATAAAATAAAATGGCTGGAGCAAGACTGCCTCTCATGGAGGATACCTATGGTTCATAAAAAAACCATTTTACTAAAGTAAGAATAAAGAAACTAAAAAATAAAATGCAAGTGAGAAAATATGGCACGTGTATACTGTGGGAACAATTTTAATATAAAGTAAATAAAATAGATAAAATGAATGGATAAGAAAGATAATAAGTTAAAACTTTAATGAATAAAATAAAGACATAAATGATATATTGGAAAATATACTTTAAATTTAATATAAATCAACACATTTGTTGCATTTCTTAATCTTTGTTTTTATATAATGAAACAAATAAACATGAACCAATAATTAAAGAAACTATTTTAATATAAAAATAATAATAAAAAATTAAAGTGTGATAAAAGAAAAAAAATAAGAGGGAAAGAGGAGGATTGCTCTCGTGGTTTTAAAAAAATCAATTTTATAATGAGACAAATTAATAGGAGCGAATAATGAGAGAAAATGTTTTAATATAATAATAAAAAAAGTAAAATGAATATGTCATAGAAAAAGAAAAAAATAAAGAAAACGACTATAGCAGAACTGTCTCCAATGGAGGATATTGATGTTACATAAAAAAATCATTTTATTAAAGTGAGAATAAAAAAACGCATGTGAGTAAAGATGACACGTGTATTGAATAAAATAGAGAGATAAATGATATATTGAAAAATGACACTAAATTTAATTTAAATTGTCAATTTTTTTTATTTTTTAATGTGTGTTTTTATGTAAAGATATAGATAATCTAGATTAGATGGTGAGAGAAAAAATTTAATATAATAATAATAATAAATTTAAGGTGTTAAAAAGGAGAAGAAATAAAGAAAACGACAGAAGTGCTTCATGTGCAAAACACATGTGGTTCATAAAATAGAGAGATAAATGATATATTCGAAACATAACACATTAAATTTGATAAAATCAACACATTTATTAAATTTTTTAATGTGTGTTTTTATTATTTAATAAAAGTGATATATAGAAATGAATAATAAGAGAAAATGATTTTAAAAAATAATTTTAAAAATTAAAAGTATGATTAAAAGAAAATAAAAAAAAAGAAAATAAACGTAAAAAATGAAAGAAAAATAGCGAAAGAGAAAGAAATCTGTAAAAGTTAATAAAATAAAAAAAAGAGAAAGGAGAGCCCGACACGTGTCCTGGGCGAACTCCTTTCCTATAGTAGTAATAGATAAATAGAATTTATAAGAAAGATAATAAGTGAAAACATTAATAAATAAAATAGAGCGATAAATGATTTATGAAAAAAACACTTTAAATTTAATATAAATCAACACATTTAATGTATTTCTTAATGTGTGTTTATATACAATGAAACATATAATTTTTGTTTTGATAAGAAGGATAATAACTGAAAAAATTAAAAAATAAAATATAGAGATAAATGATATATTGTGAAAAATATATTAAAATTAACACATTTATTGTAATGCTTTTTAATCTATATTTTTATGTAATTAAACATGTTAATAGGAGTACATAATGAGAAAAATGTTTTAATATAATAATAATAAAGAAAATGAAAGTGTGATAAATAAACAAAAAAAGAAAAAATGGCACACAAGCATTATTGCCTCCGTAAATGATACTCATAGTTCATAAAATAAATCACTTTACTAAAGTGAGAGTAAAAATTAAAAAAAAACACAAATGAGAAAAAATGACACATGTAGTGTGGGATAAATAAGTGAAGCATATAATAAAGTGATAAATGAAAATATTAATTAATAAAATAGAGTGATAAATGATATATTAAAAAACACATTAAATTTAATATAAATCAACACTATTATTGTATTTTTTTAATGTGTGTTTATATATAATGAAACATATAAATAGGAATGAATAATGAGAAATATTTTTAATATAATAACAATAAAAAATATGAAAAAATAAAAAAAAGAAACAAAGAACAAAGAAAATTAAAAAGGAAAATGAAAATGTAAGAAAAGAAAGAAAAAAAAGAGAGTCACAGATGAACGGAAATCATAAAAAAAATAAAAAGAAAAAGAGAGAGCAACGCGTACCAAAGCAAATCATGAAAAAAAAAAAGAAGAAAAAAAGGGGAGAGCGACGCGTGGCGTGAGCGAACTCTTTTCCTAGATTGTTAATAGAATAGAAGAATAAGCTATGTCTATGATCAAACTGATATCTTTTTTTTCCCTTCTCTTTTTAATTTTCATGTGTTAGCAAAAAATAAACTGACATAATTTTTTAGGGTTTCGTCAGTGTTATTCGATAACGCTTGCTTTGCTGGCGCTGGTGGCTGAGAAGCCGCGCTGGTAGCCGCTAGCTAATCACGCTTTTGGGGAATGACGATAATGATTGGTTGGGCAAAAAGCGTAGTTATAAAGGTATCTGTCACTCACAGACACAGCTAGCTCGGCGCATCTTACGGCTACAATTCCCGAGGGCACAATCACGTTGGTCCCACATTTATATCGTCACCACCCACTAATCAATTGACGCGTTGCAATTGCTGATGTCATATTCCCAACTTACACGTGCACACTGAAGGGGGGCCAGGCTCTCATCATTAGTTCTGCTTCGGTGTTACGTTCCTCACCTTGTTTTCTTGCAAGCGCCTATCTCGTGAAAATTACATACTACGTCTGTTTTTTTTTATTTGACGATGGTATCCACCGCCGACAACAGCCCTGCATTTTAAAGAAGCTGCATGCCCAAGGCGGGATTCGAACCCCCGATCTTGGTTAAGCTTGGATCAGCCCCCTCCGCTGAACCAACCCCCAGGATTTCATACTACATCCGTTTAAATATGAGTTTTTGCTAACGTTTGTGCTAAGAATATTTACAACTTTCGATTCTAATTATAAGAATTTGTTAACCACTTTACAAGAATTAAGAAAGTTGATTAATTTAGTTTATCACAATAAATTAGTCTTAAATATGTACTATCTTTACAAAATTACCCTTGAATAAACCAAAAAGAAAAAATGAATAACGAACGATTATAAATGAATTGTGGTTAAAACGGGTAATAAAATAAATCAAATCGGATTGTGATGGTCGGCTTCAGATGAGAGAAAAAATTCTCGTCGAAATCTGATCTAACCAACTATATTTATACCGCTCCTCTTGGCTCTTTCTATTTGCAAAAGATGATCAATTTTTAAAAACCTATGTCTAAAGCTCATTCCTTGGCATCGGTGAAGCTTACTTCCAATCTTCTCTCCCCTTTTTTATTTCTCTTGTCTTGTAGTCATTTTACTCTTTAACATTCCAACATTATCTTTTGAGTAAACTGTCAGATCTGTCCCTGACTTTGTAAGGGCTTTTCACTTTAGTCCCTGAGAATTTTAAAACCCTCTCGTGGTCCCTCACTTTAAACTCCGTCAATCACTTGAGTCCGAAACACTAACTTCTGTTAAATGTTAGATGAGGTGGTAGTTTCTTTGCTTAGGTGTCACTTCTGAAGACCAAACTGAACGATTTTATACATGCATATGCTTTTGTTAAGTGGGTTTACAACCGCCATCTCCTTCCCTTCTTCTCCTTCAATCTCCCCTGTTTTCTTTCTGTAAACTACTAAACGGTTTTACACATGTATATATTCATTCACTGCCTTCATTCCAAGCTCAGTTTCCTCCTTCATCAGTTTCCTCAGTATGGTGATATCGATGAAACTTCATTTGCTCATTTTTCCCCTTGTGGACACCTCCTTCGATCATGGAAACTTACATATCTAGACAGTGATGGCAAATGCCAAATAACTATATTTTCCTTTCTTAATTAACATCTGATTTGCCCGTAGATATAGGTCTACACCAAATCATATCAAACTCATATTCTCTCTACAGTTCCTGACTTAAAAGAATTAAGGACAATTGAAAGGGAGTCTTCTTCCATGTTTGATTTAATTGTCATATATTATTGCAATTGTTTGATCTAAGTTTATTGGATCTTATGTTCTATTCTTTTAGTGACACTGCATTTGAAAAAAAGATATAATTCACATAACAGAGATGAGAAATTCTATAATCAATGAGAAATTCAAATGGCTAAATTCCTATGAAGATAATATGTTGATGAGGAAGAGGTTGTTTTCCTCTCTGATGGAGGTGGACTCAAGCACCACAAGAGAAGAACAAAAAGGCATGGGATCTTAACTAGTAAAAAAAATGAATTTAATAAACATGAAGTTGCAGAGGAACTTGAACCAGTCCCCACCGAGTTCTACCAGGAAACTCAACCCCGGAGTCCTTCATTTCTGCTTCTTACCTCTTCCTTTTTTTTTGGACCTCTTCCGTAAATAACTATATAATCATTCAATGGTAGACATTTTTACTTTTTACTGTCTTAGTGATTAGTCAAATGTTCGGCTCAAGTGTGACCACAGTTCATGGACATTGAAACTAAAATCTCATCCTTATCTTTTCTCCAGTTACATATAACACAACACAAACAATTCTTATACTCTTAAGGAAATTAAGAACCACCCATGGTTTTTAAAGAATCTTCCAAGGGAGCCAACTGAAGTTACCAATGCTTAATTGATGCCAGTTTAGTAGTTTACAGAAAGAAAACAGGGGAGATTGAAGGAGAAGAAGGGAAGGAGATGGCGGTTGTAAACCACTTAACAAAAGTATATACATGTATAAAATCGTTCAGTTTGGTCCCCAGAAGTGACACCTAAGCAAGAAACCGCCACCTCATCTAACATTTAACCGAAGTTAGTGTTTCGGACTTAAGTGATTGATGGAGTTTAAAGTGAGGGACCACGAGAGGGTTTTAAAATTCTCAGGGACTAAAGTGAAAGGCCCTTACAAAGTCAGGGACGGATCTGACAGTTTACTCATTATCTTTTTCATCCACCGCCAAATAGCGTGCAGCCTCCCGCCTCGTTTCTCATTTTACCTTCTCATACTCTAGGACAACCATCACATTCCATTTCTACACCCAAAAACCTGCTCCTCCAGCCCTTCATTTGTGGCATTTCCAGTAGGGAGAAGAAGCACGTGAGCATCACACTTGAGATTGGTCCCTCCAAGGAGGACTTTGCGGCCGCACACTGCTTTGTGGCAATGTTGGGTCGCCGGTGAAGAGAGGGAAGACATGGTTTGGCCCAACTCGCACCCACCCACCCACCCGATCCATCCGATAATCCGATCAACCCGTCAGCCGTCACTACAGCTACCCGAGGGCTTGGCCGGACGGGAACGACTCCCTGTTTGTTATCCTTCAGATTTTTACGGTTGTAAATTTTGTGGCCCGAACCAGTCCATAACCACCTGATACCCACCCCTATTCTCACCTTGTTTTCTTGCAAGCGCCTATCTCATGAAAATTACATACTACATCCGTTTAAATATGAGTTTTTGCTAACGATTGTACTAAGAATACTTACTACTTCTGGTCATAATTATAAGAACCTTCTAACCACTTCACAAGAACTAGGAAGTTGATTAATTTAGTTTATCACAATAAATTTATCATGAATGCGTACCATCTTTACAAAATTACCCTTGAATTTTATTGAGATTCATTGTCTTTCTCTTTCCACTTAATTACTTCATTGTGTCATTCTCCCTCTATTAATTAATTATTCACATTTCTCCACTAATGAGTGTTTTTGTCAAAAAAAAAATAATTAATGCAAGGGACAACTTGAAAAGGTTCTTATAAAAAGGACCAAGAGCACCTCTAAAGAAGGTTCTTATAAATAGGACCGGAGGTAGTATTAAGGAAATATATATATATATATAGCATATTTTTATGAGAAATGCAATATTGATTGTACGTATGGTATTAAATGTTATATAGGCCAATAATTTTTTTTTTTATTTCGATTCCTTATCCATACCCTTATA